>JAUTDX010002391.1:0-81939 GCA_030844895.1 Ambrosia x helenae | reverse complement strand
AAAAAATTTAAGATAGTTTAAAATTATGAACCAGTTGAATTTAAAATTGGACCCATTAAAAACCGGACGCTCTCGCTCATATTTCATATATGGGCCTTTAGCCCTCTAATTTGCATTGATATTCTTGACCCGAGTGTTAGGTTTACGAAACATGCTACTGATTCATTTTATTTTTGGGCTGCTCACATGTTTATTGTTTTGAGTCTTACAAGTTACAACTAAACATACACACATGAAACCGATTTAAAATCTGATTTATAGTTTTTTAAATAAACTAGTGGTGTTTTGGGCTTCATCGTCATTCTACTTTAGTTAGTTTTAATATCGAACAAAAGCGTTAGGGGTCACGTGGCCCAATAAGTAATTTCCACGTGGTCAGTGCATCTTAGCAATCAGTCAGTATTCATTTGTCTCTTCTTTAATATAGAAGAGAATTATTAGCATTTTCTTATCTTAATATTCTTAAAAATAAAATTTTTATTATTTAAAATTAATATGTATAAACCGTGTATTAAAATATGAAAAGATTTGATTAAATTATAAATAAATCTCTGTTTATATCACAAGTTACCACTAGAAGAGCTTTTACTTTGGAAGTTGATCAAGATATGGTTCATAAACATGAAAGTACATAAGAGCTTATATCTTGGTCGTTGTCGCCATAAACTGATTACAAGGAAATCAAATGACAACAAAATAAAGAAACTAAGACAGTGTGAAATACGACAGTGTCATAGATTTCTTGACGTTTGAGTGGATTTTGGTTACATATATATTGGTGATTCTCTATCAAGGTATGGATTAATGGATTCTACGCTAAAATTCTGTTTTTTTTAACTTTTATAAACCTTGTGACACTAGGTTATTATTATTTTCCCTAATATATAGTTCTATATCCATTTAGACTTTAAAAATCTATCCAAAACTGTTGTTGATCGTGGGCTAGGTGTATTTGTACGCCACTAGAATACAGTACGGCCATGTGCCACAACTCATCAAATCATGTCATGACACGTTGGAAAACGCCACGTAGTAAGGCTGTGGGCATAGTAGTACATTGGTCATCATACAAGCACGTTGGATGCTCGTTTCCATTTTTTTCTCAATCCTCATTTACACGCCAGCCAATATTATACTTTTGCACAAATACAAATTTCAAGAAAAGTAAATAGTTAGTTCTAAATTCAAACCTAAAATCGAATAATTAACCAAACTATCAAAGGGTTGTCATCTAGTGATATTAAATTGCGTAGTAAATGCATGTATTTCCATGTAGTAGAGTGTTTTTATCTCATGATAAACATTAATGTAGATTTATAGGATGCACCGGGGCGAAACATCTTGGGGGCCAACGGGTGCCCCGGCTCCCACCGATTTTTGGCGCAGTGGTGAAAAGTTGCGGTTTTCGTAGGTAAATTGAGTCCGGCCTTAACCGAATTGATCTTCCGCCACTACCGATCAAAAAAAATTGAGTCCGGTCTCCATAAATTCGAAAACAAACTTCACGAATGAGGATGCATAAATTAGCCTTTTCAAGTAATAAAAAACACCCATAACGTACAACTTTTAAGGCACAATGTACAACAAAATCCAGGAATAATCAAAAACCACTCCATCGTTGTCTTCTTCACGGTTAAACCCTAAATCCCCATATTATTCTAGGGTTTTGACGATTTTTCCTCATTATCTGACACAACAATGTCTGTGAATCCTAAGATCGATTCACCAGGTTTTAAATTGCATTTTCTGTTTATTTATCTTTTTCTTTATATATATATATATATATATATATATAATTATTTAGTAGTTTCCTTTTGTTGTAGTGATTGTGTTTAGTAGTAAAATAGTTTTGTTATTGAAGATACATTTTATTATTTAATAGAATGTGATTGTTATAGTCTAATCTGTATTGAATTCATGTCACTTTGCATAGTATAATTATAAAATAACCGTCTTTTCTAACTACCATTATCATAGTTGTCAATAGCGAATAGCGGACGATAGCGACAAGCTACCGATACGCCACGTAGCGATAGCGATGAAATAGCTGGTGCTATTTCATGTTTAGCGATACACATTTTATATGTACGTTTTATCAATAAAAAAAATCTAGGTATTTCTCGCGATCAACCATATAGCGACACATGAGCGCTACGCTACGCTATTAGCTTAGCGGGCGCTATGGATGCTATTAACAACTATGACCATTGTTATTTAACAGAATGTAATTGTTGTATTCTTAGGTTTCTATGTTAGTATGCTTCATCTGTGTGTGTGTACGCAAATTTACAAAATAATTGATGTTTGCTGATGTTAAGCTTGCATTTTTTTGTTGTAGATACATTTAAACACACAATATTCAGCCCTAAAGATGTGGTAAAAAAGAACGCTACATCAATCGGCAGAAAAGAAGACCCCTTTGATTTTGTTCGAGTTTTTTGTTGGGTACGTTGTATCATCTATAACAGTCTTGTCTGGTTTCCGTTGTCGTGTTATTTTCATTTTAAAATGATAGGTTTAAAGTAGGAATCTTGTGTACCAAAATCACAATCTCGATAGCTGTAATGGTGACAATGGACCAATTATATATTTTGACTTTGATCTTCGCCAAAAAAAAGGTGTATTTTTCGTGTGGCGCCCGTAATGGAAGCTGTTGTAACTTTCATGGGACAGAAATACGTCTGATTATTAGAAATAAACTGATCTTCCCTCTCTTTTGAAGCATAGTTATTCAGAAAAACATGTATTTATTTTATTTTATTTAGTCCGTTATTGATAGCCTATCTTAGTAGCAATGTTTAGCTACATATGGTTGTAAAAGTATTTTCAAATTGCCCAGATGGTGCTATTGCTGGAGCCGCCGCAGGGGTTGTAGTGGAATCTACTTTATATCCACTTGACACAATTAAAACTCGACTACAAGCAGGTAAAATGTTGGCTGAAATCATTTTATTTAGGGTAAAAATAGGTTTGTGTTTTTTTACCTTTTTATATTTAATTTTACTCGCCTCATTTTCCTTGTTGTTTCCTTTTCATGTTAGACAGTTCGTGGTGGAGGAAAAATTGTTTTGAAAGGTTTATACTCTGGTTTGCTTGGAAATCTTGCAGGCGTTTTACCGTAAGTTATAGCATCTTCCTCGGTTGATGTTGAAATGTTTGCACATATGTATTTGTATATTCCTATCTGGTTCTTTTTAAGACAACCCTAACTGCTTCGGTAAATAGGTTTGTTGCCATTTTCTGTTACAATACTTGTTTTTTTATCTAAGGGAAAATGTTTATGAATTTATTTAATTTGCAGTGCATCAGCCATATTTATCGGTGTATACGAACCTACCAAACAAAATTACTGAAGAGCTGTCCTGAGAATTTTAGTGCCTTGGCTCACCTGGTAAGTTCTATCTTTATGTCTACTCAATCTGTATATTATATTGAATTTTTCTTGTGCTTATAGCTTATTTTCTTTCATGTATTCCTGCATCATTTAGTTTACTTCAGAGGGTTATTATCATTATTATTATTGTCGACAATAATTTGCGGAAGTAGAAACTCACTCACAATTTACATGAGCTTGTTTGCTCTATGCTTTTATCTCTCTTTTCTAAATCTTTTATTCTTGTATGGTATATGTGGTGGACAGATTTATCTCTTATTATGTTAACGTCTTTCCAAATTTTATGTAGACTGCCGGTGCTGTTGGAGGAGCTGCCTCTTTCTATTATACGTGTACCAACAGAGGTATTATATATGTATTTTGAGAAGTACACAGGGTTATTTCCTTTCAAACCAAAAAAAAGTACTCCTCCCCGAGTCATCTTAACTGTTTAGATAAACACAAACAGCTTCTCATTTACACTTACCAGTACCAAAGCTTGAGTGCTGCTAGAAGCACACATCATCCCTTATTTTTGTTGTGCTGATCCTTTTTTACCATGTTTTATGAAGGTTGTTAAGCAAAGGATGCAGACTGGCCATTTTGCTTCAGCCCCTGATGCTGTTCGCCTTATTGTTGCTAAAGAGGGATTTAAAGGGCTTTTTGCTGTATGTGATTTGATAGTAGAGGTGGCAAAATGGGCGGGTTGGGTATCGGGGTCAGGATGGAATGGGTCATTATAAATAATTAATTTTAATTGTGATTTGGAAGCAACATTATTACAATAATAATAATAATATAAATATCTGAATCAAACATATTCGGAGTTTGTATGTGTAAAATAAACTTTGGAAGACTTTCAACCAGTTTGACATGTCTGGCCCATTTGACCGGTTCATTCTATTGCTTATTTTCTTTTTTGTTTGACCCATTTGAGATAATCGACCCATTCTTAGGTAAGCCTTTTGAAATTACAGGGGTATAATTCTTTTCTATTGAGAGACTTGCCTTTCGACGCCATCCAATTTTGCTTATATGAGCAACTCCGAATTGGTTATAAACTAGCGGTAAGTTGACTTTGGTCAATGTTTGTCGTAATCATCTGGATGTTACATTCTTAACCTTTTCATATCACGTGTTATAACTACCTAGTTGCTCCTTACGATAAGCATCTTACTGTAAAATATTTCACCCTGTACTAGAGGTGGCAAATTTGGCAGGTTGGGCTTGTTGGTAACAGATCAAAATTGTTTCGGTCGACTTAAAATTAAACACTTCTTGTCCAACCTAAGACATTTTTTCTTGATTTTTTTTTTGTATATGATTACAGAAAATAGATATCGCAATAGCAATCTGAATTTTTGAACAAACATTCAGTAGGTTATATTTTGTAAGCCTTTAACAATAACTTTTGAGTGACTTTGGACCTAAACTAACATTTTGATTTTAGTCATTTGACCCTTTAGATATAAAACACTACCTGAATTGATCCACTCTTAACTCAATGGGTATCACCACCTCTAATGTTTACAATCATTTACCTTGAATTGTTACGTTTTTCTCTACAGGCGAAAAGGGAACTTAGCGACCCTGAGAATGCTGTGATTGGTGCTTTTGCAGGTAATTTGCTATTTTAAACGATTTCTTTGAAGATTTGTACAAAATACTTGGTTTTGCATGTAGGGGTGATTAAAAACTGTTTGAAATCGACTGGCTCACTCCGGTTTGAGATCGAAACACGGTTTATGGTTTGGGTTTTCACGGTTTGGCAGTTTAATGGTTCAGTTCGAAACTTGGATCCAGCTGTTTAACCTTTATTAATTATATATATAATTTTTTTTTTTCATTTTGGGATTATGTAGTTATGCATATGTATTATTATCATGAACCATCTTTGTCATTTTAAATATTTTAATACAATTTAATGATACGGAAAAATAAAAATATCGGTTCAAACCGCTTAAGTGCCAAATCGGTCGGTCCGGCAGACCCACCAATCATGAGCATCCCTATTTGCATCGATGCAAAAAATAGTAACTACTGAAATCCCACTTATACGTTTGTCAATTATCACAGTATTATTTTTAATTCATTTGTATATCCTCTTTTTGCTATCTATGTTGTGGGTACAGGTGCGATCACAGGAGCCGTTACTACACCTTTAGATGTAATAAAAACTAGATTGATGGTTCAGGTACATTCGATACATTTATATACACTTGCACTCAGTTCTTATTTTTTTCTAGGAAATCTCAAACTTATCCTTTGGGCATAGACTTGGAGATTGACAATGTATTAATATTGCATTTCATGTTATAGTACCTAAAAGTTGGATTTATAACAACAAAATGCAAGGTTGCAAAAGGCGCTAGGCGGGCGGTGAGGTCCAGCCTAGGACTAGTCAGGACTAGGCGAAAATTAGGCGGAATTAGGCGTTTTGGTATTTTATACGTATTTTATATATATACACACAAATTTAGGTGTTTTTTGAAAATATGATAAGATATATACACATAATACTTAGAAATACTTAGATATATACACATAATACTAAGAAATACTGAGAAATTTAAAATAAAAAAAAAAAATCCACCGCCTAGGCCCCGCCTAGGACCGCCTAGGCCCGACTAATGGCCTCCTAATGGCTAAAACGCCTAGATCAGCGACTAGGGCTTATTTCCGATTTTTACTCCCGCCTAGGCCGATTTTTGCAACACTGCAAAAATGTAATTTAGTTTCACCTTTTCGTCATTATACGCAAGAGAACATATTTTTTTTCGTAGTATGTAACATATTTCAAGCTTTAACTAGTAGGTAATATGGCGATGTTGCATTTTGACATGCTCAAAAGTTGGCGACACGTTGCATTTTATCTCATCTAGAAGGTTACTTGCACATAATAGCAAAAGACTGAAATTATATTACATACAATGATGTAACTTGACAAGTTTAAGAAATGAATGAATTAGTAATACAATGATAAAAAAAGGTTAGGTTCCGTTTTGTTGAAATGGCCCAAATTTTAAAGTGGTATATAACATGGAAAGTGAGAAATGAAAAATTGGTATATTATCAATATAAAGGGGTGTCGGCGCAACTTGTTGCCCGTCTACCTTATATTGTGATGTAACTTTCGTATATCCTTTTAATGAAAGGAATCTCTACCATCAAAAAAAAAATTAAACGTTTTGGGAAAATAGGTGTATTACCAATATAAAGAAAATAATATTGGTGGAAATATTAATTTCTTTTTTCTTATTTTTATTATTTATTCACTCTTTTCTCTTGCAAATATATTTATGTTGCACTCGGGATATCGATGGTTTGCAGGGACCTGCTAACCAATACAGAAGTATCTCTCACTGTGTAGGCACTATATTAAAGGAAGAAGGACCTTCTGCATTTCTAAAGGTATAATCTTCCTTCATAGTTATATATTATGGTACTAGCTTACTCACCCAGGTAGATGAAGGAAAATGTTAAAATTAAAGACGAAACAACCAATGTATGTGTAAGATAGTTTTAGTTGTTTGTTAATATGTTACCGTACGAAAACATGTACAATAAGATAACAAAATAACCAGTATTAGGTTCATTTTCATCATACTCGAAATTTTGAATCCATCAAGAAAAATCATTGAAATCGGTATAAGCAAATAAGCTAACATATGATACTTCATGGAATGTGGAAAATGTGATCTTATTATGTTTTACTTGCACAATGCAGGGGATCGGGCCACGGGTCATGTGGATAGGTATTGGAGGCTCCATTTTCTTCGGCGTTCTTGAAAGAACGAAACAGATACTTGCAGGAAGCCGTCCTGCAAATAAAAACTCCGACCCGACAAGTTGAATTAGAAGCTTTCCTACCTCCTTTCTAAACATCTAATTTGGTTGTATCCACAAGAAATGTGCAATTCTTTGATGAGGGTTAAAGCAGGCCGGCCCGCCCAACCCGACCCGGCCCAACCCGACCCGGTCCGTTGCTACTCTTTTTGTTCAGTTCCTAGAATTATTTTTTTATGAATATTTAATGCATTAAATAATTTCTCACATTGTTTTAAAAAGACTTGATTGATAAAAAAAGTATTTGAATGTCACAAAATCTGTAAATTCATCATTAATGGAAGAATACACTTAAAACTGAAGGTTTTTTTTATTTTGAACATTAAATTTCATTAACACCGGCTAGCACTCAAAACAAGAGCCGCCAACTTATACAAACATATACAAAGGATAAATAGACCAATCCCTCCATACAATATCATTAAATTTCGACCTATACTTTAACCATAAAAACGACTTTGATTTCACCTTTGCCACGACATCCGTAACTTTGATCTCCTTATTTTGAAAAATCATCTCGTTCCTTGTGTTCCAAATAACCCAAGAGGTGATCATGACAATACCCCTAATGATCTTTTTCCTCCACTTACCGGCATGGACATTGTTGTATAACATTAATGATAAATTTATCATGCGTTCGAAATGGTTGTGTTCGCTAGTTCAAATATACTTAATATCGAGTAAATTTATCATTAATATACTTAAACTGAAGATTTAAATAGGAGTTCTAGAGACGTCATGTTCGTTGCTCCAAACTAGCACGGATATGGAAATTTTTTATGAACCTGAAAATCGTGTCAGATATACGAAAATGACCTGATGTCACAAATCGGTAAATTTATCATTAATGGAAAAATACACTTAAACGGAAGTTTTTATCATTAATAAAAAAAAAATATATACTTAAACTGAAGATTTAAATAGGAGTTCTAAATAGGTCATGTTCGTTGGTTAAACTCCCCCGTAGGGATATGGTAACTTTATATGAATTTGAAAATCGTGTCGGATCCATGAAATAACCTGATGTTGCTACATATTTTTTTAACAAAGAAAAGAAATATTATAAGGAAAAAACATAGGGTCGTTAATGGTAAAGGTGGGACCAGTTTATCTTTTAAACCGTCCAAACCTTTAAAACTATCATTCTATTGGCTCTCAATGCTTTAAACACATGTCATCAAACATGATGTGTCCCATGGACGATGCAAATTAAGCCACGACACTCTTAATTATGTCTTAATTTAGAGCATTATTATTAGTTAAATATAGTTGTTTGGTTCAAAGACAGAAATGAGACAGGGACAGGAAATGCCAATGAATCTTATGAAAGTATTTCATTTTATTGATGTTTGGTGCATGTCAAAAATCATTAATTATATGCATGAGACGCTTTCAATTTAACTAATTTTAAGTAAAATATTTACATGATTTAATTAATGCATACACATTTATATGTAGTGTTTGAAAGGTATGATAATTAGTTTGGAAGAGAGTTGAGTAAGTGGGTTGCATAATCGTTAATATGGGTTAGCGTACCATGCAGAGGCATGTCTTCTAGAAGAGAGGTTCTAAGTTCAAATCTAGGCAATTGTGTAGTTGATGTAAAATATAGTGGTTGCAAAATCGTTTGACGTATTCGTTAAAACACAAGTGTTTTGAGGTTCTCATGGTTCTTCATTTAAACTAATGTGATTTCCTTTTGCGTTGCGGCGGGAATTAAGTTTGTATCTGTTCAACAATTCATTATATAAGGGAATTTGAAGGTATGATATCGGTATAGTATAACAATTGAAAAAGAATAAACAAAAAAAAAGCCCTCTTTGCAAATTGACAAACTTTAGTGGACTAAAGTTGTGTCTAAAACATAAAACTAAAAAAAGTTTAGCATAGCTAAAGTTGATCTTTAAACTTTAGCGTCAAAATGCTGTTTAAAAGAAACCTATAAAAAAACTTAAAACTGAGATAATCACTTATAATAATCAATTCTTTTATTTTATTCTCATTTCTTTTTAATAATATGTATATATTATATATTTGTCAATTATCTTGTATCAATCACTAGCCAATCTCTCCATAATTATAGGATTGCTAGTTATGACTTTTGTATTATTTATACTCACAATTGAAGAGAATGAAATCATCTTTTCTGAAATCCTTTATGGTATCACATTCCATAAGATCCTAACCCTAATTCTTTGGTCTACCATCTTCTTCTTCGGCCGGCTGCACCTCTGCGCCGCCGCAAGCTCCGCTGCTCCTTCTTCAGTCACCATTCTCTTCACCTCCTCATGGATTCCCTCTCCTCACCCCTTCATCCGGCCCTTGCCGTCACAAACATAAAGTCCCACATCCCACTCGCCTAGAAAAAGACTCACCCTCTTACTCGACATGGAAGACTCTTTTCCAAGTCCACTGTGAAGTCTATGAAGTGGCCGACCACCTTGCTCCCAGAATTCCTCCGCCTGCCCCTCCCTCCTCTGCTGACCCCACGGCTGCTGCTAAGGCAGCGGCTGCAGTCGCTGCTGCCAACAGCCTCTGGACTCGCCTTGACGCACTAGTTAAGCAATGGATTTACTCTACCCTGGCTCAGCCGCTACTGCAAATCATTATTCAGCCCGGACAGTCTGCCTATGACGCCTGGACAGCCGTGGAACACGAGTTTACAGACAACCAAAACACCCGCGCGGTATTCCTTGGTCAAGAATTTGCTAACCTTTGTCTTGATAATTTTTCGTGTATGGCAGATTATTGTGCTCATGCTAAACATTTAGCGGACCAACTTTCAAGCGTGGGCGCTCCGGTTGAGGATCGGATTCTTGTTCTAAAAGTGTTGACCGGTCTAACTGAGCAGTATGATAGCCTTTCCACAGTCCTTCAAAACGGGAGCCGCTTCCTAATTTCAATGAGGTCCGATCCAGATTGACATTTGAAGAAAGCAAAAAGAAACGTCAAGTCTCTCGGAATGCTCAAACTGCCGCTACTGCTCTCCACACCGCCACAACCACCATCCCGAGCCAGCCCTCTCTATCCAACACCCAAAACCAGGCTGATCCGACTCGTTCCAGACCACGTCGTGGTCGCGGACGTGGACGACCAGCCAACACTCCAGCCCGCTCCTCCAACAGTAACCAACCCCACCCTACTCACCCATATATTGTATTCCCAAGCAACTGGACCGCTTCTCAATGGGCCTCCATACTTAAACCAAATAACCCCACCCACAACTCGCCCACCCAACCACCTTGTCCATACCCATCCAGACCCATCACCCACGGCTCTCAGGGCATTCTGGGCCCTCGTCCTGACCAGGCTCATCTCACTGGCTATTCTCCTACGGATATTGAACAGGCGTTGTACTCTCTAGCACTTAACCCGCCGGACAATGGGGTTATGGATACTGGTGCCTCCTCTCACTCCGCCAACGCCCAAGGTATATACTCTCCGTCTAACTTTAATACTTGCACTAATAAATTCATTATTGTTGGAAATGGCATGACCATACCTGTAGTGGCCCAAGGCAACCAGACCCTTCCCCCACCTTACCCTCCCCTTAAACTCAACAATGTCCTCTTTGCCCCTAATTTAATTAAAACCTTATTTCTGTCCGTCGCCTTACCACTGACAATTTAGTTTCAATTGAATTTGACCCATTTGGCTTTCTTGTGAAGGATCTCAAAACTCGGGCTCCTATCCTACGATGCAATAGCACAGGCGATCTATATCCCTTGACTGAACCTCTACCCCTCAAGATACTCACCCCACCTCTCTTGTTGCTGTTTCTCAAGATCGCTGGCATCAACGCTTGGGTCATCCTGGAGACAATTTACTACAGTCCTTGAAATTGTCTTCATTTATTGATTATAGTAAACTAAATAAGTCACTTTGTCAATCTTGTGTTTTTGGCAAAAGTGTAAGACAGCCATTTTATGATTCAATTAATGCTACTGCTTTGCTTTTGACATTGTTCACAGTGATTTATGGACATCACCCATACTTAGTACGGGTGGTCACAAATATTATATTTTATTCTTGGATGATTTTACTAATTTTTTGTGGACGTTTCCCTTATCCTCGAAAGCCCAAGTTTTTCACATTTTCACCAATCTCCATAACCTCATCAATACACAATTTAATAGTAAAATCAAACAATTTCAATGTGACAATGGCAAAGAATATGCAAATCAGAATTTTTACAATTTTTGTAATCATAATGGCATGCAATTCCGGTTTTCCTGCCCTTACACCTCATCCCAAAATGGCAAGGCGGAACGCAAAATCCGCACCATAAACAACATGATTCGCACCCTCCTTGCTCAAGCCTCACTCCCACCCAACCTGTGGCACCATGCCCTTGAAACCGCTACTTATCTCCTTAACATCCTGCCCAGTAAAACTCACAACTTCAAATCCCCTACATCCCTCCTTTACAATTGCATTCCCGAATACGATCAACTTCGTGTTTTTGGATGTTTATGTTACCCTCTCTCACCATCGACCAATATACACAAACTTGATTTTCGCTCTCAACCTTGTGTATTTCTTGGCTACCCCCCTAATCATCGTGGCTACAAATGTCTTGATCTTACTTCTCGTCAAATGATAATTTCACGACATGTCCACTTTGAAGAAACCATTTTTTTCCTACACTATTCAATCCCCAACAAAACCCCCATCCTATGACTTCCTTAATCCCACCATTCACCCAATGGTGTGGGATCACCTTCAAAATAAAATACCCACACCTCCACACCAATCCCCTTCTGACCACCACACTGTTCCGCCCAATCCATCCCCTCCTCGGCCCACTACACCCGGCCCAACATCTCCCACCCACACTTCCAATTCAACTCGGCCCAACATCCCTGACCCCCAACAGTCTACTACCTCAGGCCCACTTCCCTTTCTTCTCAGCCCAATACCGCTATTCCCCCACCTCAGCCCATTCCCTCTGGCCCGTTACACCAGCCCATCACCTCTACCTCTACGACACAGCCCACCCCCACTATGACTCACCCAACCGGCCCCTCTACCACCTCTACCTCTCACACGGCCGACCCGACTACCTCTGACCAACCCGTCCCACCACCATCCACAACCCGAACCATGCACACTCGTTCCATGAGTGGCATTCACAAACCTAAACACCACTTCAACCTCCACACCACCTCCATCGTACCAATACCCAAAAACCCCCAGGTTGCCTTGTCCACTCCCGAATGGCATACTGCCATGACCAATGAATTTAGTGCACTTATTAAAAATAAGACCTGGGAGCTTGTACCTAGGACTCCCGACATGAATATTATTCGTTGTATGTGGTTATTTAAACATAAATTCAGGTCAGATGGCAGCTTAGAGCGGTACAAAGCACGTTTGGTTTGTGATGGTCGCAAACAACAGACTGGTATTGATTGTGGTGAAACTTTCAGCCCGGTTGTTAAGCCCTCTACAGTTCGGGTGATTCTCTCTTTGGCTCTCTCCAAGTCTTGGCCCATTCATCAATTGGACGTGACTAATGCGTTCCTACATGGCCACTTGGAGGAGACCGTCTACATGCACCAGCCCATGGGTTTTCGCCACCGTGATTTTCCGGATCATGTTTGTCGCTTACGGAAATCACTATATGGCCTCAAGCAGGCTCCCGCGCCTGGTATCAACGCTTCACAGATTTTGTCACCATGCATGGCTTCATCCAAAGCAGATCAGACACCTCTTTATTTACTTATCATCATGGGTCCGACACTGCTTATTTATTGATTTATGTGGATGACATCATTCTTACTACGTCGTCTGAGGCTCTTCGTGTGAAGCTGCTACATACTCTGTCAGGGGAATTTGCTATGAAAGATTTGGGCCCGCTTTCTTATTTCTTAGGCATCCAAGTCTCCCGCAATGGCAACAAGATGTTTCTATCTCAGCAGTCTTATGTCAGGGACATCATCCACCGCGCCGCCATGGACTCGTGCAAACCGGTTGCAACTCCGGTGGACACCCAGTCTAAACTTTCAGCTGACGCAGGACCTCCTCATGATGATCCTTCCACCTATCGCAGTCTTGCTGGCGCCTTACAGTATCTCACATTTACCAGACCTGACATCTCCTATGCGGTTCAGCAGATCTGTATGCACATGCACGACCCTCGCCAGGACCACTGGAACGCTTTGAAGCGGATTATTCGTTATTTACAGGGTACTATTGATCTTGGTCTTCATCTTGGTCCTGCGCCTAATTTGTCTCTGGTCGCTACACGGACGCCGACTGGGCTGGTTGCCCTGACACACGTCGCTCTACGTCTGGCTATTGTGTTTATTTAGGTGATAACCTTATCTCATGGTCCTCCAAGCGTCAGAGCACTATTTCCAGGTCCAGCGCTGAAGCAGAATATCGGGGCGTCGCCAATGTCGTGGCAGACATTTGTTGGTTGCGCAATTTGCTCCTTGAACTCAGGCATCCTCTCTCTCGTGCCACGTTGGTCTATTGCGACAATGTTAGTGCCATCTACCTGTCTGGCAACCCGGTTCAACATCAGCGAACCAAGCACATAGAGCTCGACATCCACTTCGTGCGCGAACAAGTTCAGCGTGGTCACATCCGTGTTCTTCATGTTCCTTCACGACATCAGATTGCAGACATCTTCACCAAAGGTCTTCCTCGGTGCTGTTTGATGATTTTCGCTCCAGTCTCAACATCAGTCCTCCCGACGTTTCGACTGCGGGGGTGTAATAATATGTATATATTATATATTTGTCAATTATCTTGTATCAATCACTAGCCAATCTCTCCATAATTATAGGATTGCTAGTTATGACTTTTGTATTATTTATACTCACAATTGAAGAGAATGAAATCATCTTTTCTGAAATCCTTTACTTTTTATTAAAGGGTAATATATACATACACACATGGCTCGTGAAGGTACATATATGTATATTACGAGCTAGTAGCTACATATAGTTTTTTTACAGGTTAATAACACATAAAACAAAGAATAAAAAAATATGCGTTGATAGTGATCGTTTATTCACGTATGAATAATATGGCTTATAGTTTAATATTTCATTGTTTACATGTACACGTAATGAAAGTGGTGTTAATATTCTTTGGGAAGTGGGGTCGTCGGTAGTGGGTTGGATGTTAAAATAAATAAACATTAGGAAATAAATTTATATATTTCTTTGAATTTATGTTGATTGCATTACGTCAAACTAATCAACATTTTAATAATTAATATGTTACTTACTAAATTAGGTTAATTAGTGTTTTTTTATGGTATAACTTTTGTATTAACAAGGCCATTGATAACCAACATGGCAACATCACATTCTTATACACACCTTACTTATGGCGCATTGTGTGAACTTATCAAAGTTATGACTACTAGAGTAAAATAACTTGTCAAGCTATGGATACATACAATCAAGATGAACCTACCACAAATGATCTTGAAAAGGACAATAGGTGATCAAAGGTTCAGTCATGTAAACTTGTTCAAACACATCAAAGATTGTTTGGTTGGTATCACTCATCATCACAATCGTTTCCCTAAAATTCCCACAATGACAATAACATCCCATTTTGTTCACTCTTCATCCCGGTCATTCTCAACAACCAAAATCAGTCATGAAGAAGTGATCTAGGAACTATAAGCGCAACGCCAGTGGATGCTAAACATTCGTCTTGATTCATTCATTGGCACCAATCAACTACATGGACACTCATGGGCAAGATCAACATAGCGGGCTTCGTAGCTTTCTCCACCACCTTCTCAAACACATCGTTCATAGCCACCGCAATCATAGCCATCTTAGTACCGACCCAAGCAACATTAACTTGGTTCAACCTGTAAATTATCAACCCTCATCAAAGGTCACGACCTAACCATATCCATGACTCCTCCATGGACATGGTTCACTTTGGTTTAGATTCTTATGGCCTCTCCTTTTAAGATTTCTAACACCATATCTTTATATTTTATTTGTCTAGATGACACATAGACCCAAGGATTATGAACACCTCATGTCAAATGCATGTGAACTTAAATTTCTTTTTAATACCATCATTGTTATAAGTTCCTTCATAGCTGCAATGGATCTTCAATATATGTGTTAAATATAGTCATTGTTTCATTGATATTTTATAATCGGGCTTTTTGGGCCCACAATAGGTTTCTTAAGGGTTGTATATATTGAGGGGTTCCACCTCCATTGTATTTTATTTTAGGGGTTGTTTGTTTGGGTCTGAACGGCCATTGACGTCTGACTCGGTCAGACCTGGACGTTTGGTTGGATCAAGTCTGAATGAAAACTGGGTCTGACCAATGCCTTACCCAGTCAGATTTGAAACAAAGTTTGACTGAATCAGAGCTCTCGTCGCTACTGTTGTGAAGCTCGTCTACAACCCTGATGCCTGAAGTCGAAAAACAGAAGTGAAGCTGCAGCAGCCCTTGAACAAAAAAAAAAAACAGTAAAACCTTGCGTCGCGCAGACCCAGATTTTTGGAGCGACATGATGGAATCACAACTGGAAACTGGTTTTTGCACCCCCTGCGCGCGGGTAGGTTCCCAAGTAAAGGGACATAAGATTTGATACTTCCAGGTGGGGTTTTCATATATAAACCAATCCATTTTTACTCTCCATACCAATGTGGGACAAGAAATTTTAACCATTCAGATGTCCAACCAAACATAGATGTCAAACCAAACATCACTTAATGATTCAGCACTTAACCATTCAGAACCTCTTAACCATTCAGACCTCTTACGGGGTTAGCACTTACCCATTCAAAAGTTGCCAAACGGCCCTTTAGTTAAAACATGTAATCACTTTTACATGGTATGAGAGCTGATGCTCTAATATGTTACAAACCTTTTTCACCGCCACTTCCGCCATCACTTGATTCAAACCATAGACTAGAAGGCGCCACCAGCGCCCACGCATCTCCATATTCCTTCCAAGTTTCAGTTTGATCCCTCTTTCAGATCGTTTTCCAAGTTGTAGTTCACGTTGAAGTGTAAATTCTCATTACCTACTCATGTCCTTGTTCCTGCATCCCGTTACCTGATCTGGTCGTGTTCTAGATCAGTCCCTAATTCCAGTCTCGCTTAGTCAACAAATCCTTTTCAAATCTCATTGTTGCCTCCATCGGATCATCACTACCAGAGAACTCTGAATAGCATACCTACTAATTCGTTGCCATACGCGCCACCTCTATCCCTACCACTGCCTCCCACTAGTACTTCACTGGTTTGCTGACGGGTTTTGTTCACTGACTTTATGTTTTCAAACGATTTTAATCCATGCCATTGGAGCCTCTATCTATCGTTGTATACTATCTGCTGCCGCCTTACTTTGGCCTAAATTCTTCGTTGGACACCACCTGAATCTGACAAGATCAGTCGCCAATAGTCTTCCTTTTTATATACGTGGCTCGCTTATATCTATTTCTGATGGAAACATGTTTGCTGTCTCAGAACCTTAGTTATCGTAGCATTCTAGTTCCCTATATATCATAGAACTATTCACCAATGGAGTATTGTCATTATTTCGATTAGAGTTTCACTTAGGGATGAGCATTTTCTACCGAATACCGGTACCGTACCGATACCGTATTCAGTACCCACTTATTTGAAAATTCGGTATCGGTACCGATTTGGTACCAAATACCATATAAAGAGAACATTTAGTAACAAATACCAGTACCGTACCGAAATATTCGGTTCAGTATTCGGTACCCACTTTTTTCGAAAATTCGGTATCAGCACGATTCGGTTATCCCTAGTTTCACTTTTGTCCTTTAAGGCGCTATTTGAGATCTCATCTCATATGGGCTTACTTTTAACTAACCCAAAATCGTTGTGTTGACCCAAGTAAACGATGTCAGGATATTATCAGTTCCCCATGTTGAGGAAACAATGTGTTTAATGCTAATTGTAACAAACTAAAAAACACAAACGATCCCTAGTTTTGGTATGACTGAAATTAAGAACTTGTGGTATTAAGCTATTGCTAGTAAATATGCATATACTACATACATGTCCCTTGACACTTAATGCGTACTTAAAAATTGATGAGGAAGTGATGATACATTGGTATCAAATTAGTCAAGTGCAATTATCAATTATAAATAATTGAAACAATTAACAAGTTCAATAATCATCAAGTGCAACAAATCACCAAGTGTAATATACAGAATATCCTAAGGTTAAATATCAAATCAACAACATTTGAAAAAGACTTGAAGATGCAAAGATTTTCTACAAAGAATCAAAGCTTGAAATTGATTGGGAATTAAAGAGAAAATTATTTTAAATCAAAGTAAAATATAAAAAAATAATTTTCTTATAAAAACTTATAAACAAAAGTCTCAGTTGAACTAAACAAGTTGAACGAAAAACTTATCAATTAGAGAGACTTTTAACTTTTAGAATGGGAGAGTTTAGTTGGTTTATGTCTAAGGCATGCAATTATAATGAGAGAAAAGAGTTACCAAAAATGGAAAAAAACTATTGTTCTTTATCAAACCACCTCTCCTGCTTAAACAGTAAAAATCTATATTGACAGGAAGGTAATTGGTGATTTGAAAGTAAGAAATCAGAGGTATTTTTTTTTAAAGTTGTTGATAATTAGTTATAGTCCTTGCACATTGTTCAGGAGTGTAAAACATGTAAAAAGACAAAACATTTGCCTCACGGCCGATACCATTGACCATGGCATCGACAGTGGACCTGTTTGATGCCTTTCTCTTGTTTGTTATGTCTTACCTATAAATACAAGCCACCACCAACCTTTTTCACTCACTAATTTTGCTCTAAATTTTCTAAATAATATTTCTAAGATACATCTCTCTAGTTCCTGAATATTTACGCATCAAATCAAAGAGAGATTCAAGACCAAGAGTAAAGAATTGTTCCATTGCTAAACTTTTATCCATTCCTATGTATTGTGAGCGTGTGTAGTTGTGGGGTATTTGTAAGGGCTATCACTAAGTTTGTCTAGTGAAAGTGGTGATTACTACCACGTGAGATTAGTGAGATGTAGAATGTGATTGATATGGGTGGATTGTAAAGATTATTCATAAAAAGTTTTGCACAATTTTTGGTATTAAAAATGGGGTTTCACCCAAAAAAAAACTAAAACACACAAAAATAGACAAAGTTTATAGTGAAAGGTAAGAACCAGATATCAATCCATGGACACGTTAGCTCTCGATACTATATCTTCGTTAATCTCTAACTGACTAATTTAAATGAGAGATTTTATAAAGTAACATGCAAATTAAAACAAATAACAGATATTTGATCACAAACAACATCCTCCAAATAACCTATCTAGACCATGAATCCACTACGACATGTAATGATTAATAAGCACAAAATGATTGTGAAAATCAATAACTCAAGTAACTAAGTCCTAATCAAGGATTCTTAAATTTTTAATTCTATGGAAAACTAAAGTGATAAATACATTCGTATCACCTAGAATCAAACATGAAGTTCATTTTATGAAGTTTTATGTTAACCTTTATAAATTGAGTTAGGAGCTGTTTGGTGGATTAAGTGCTGAATCATTAAGATGGTCTGAATGGTTAAGAGGCTCTGAATAGTTAAGAGCTAAATCATTCAGCATCCCTTATTAGCTTAATGATTCAGCACTTAATCATTCCATTCAGATGCTGAAACAAATAGTCTGAATGTTGAATGATTCAGACCTTAATGATTAAGAGGCTACCAAACAGCCCCTTAGTCTTTCGTCAAAATTTCTAACTCACAACTCAAGAAAATTTAATTACAAACAAGTTAATCACCCTAAATTGTATAAAATAGACATGAAAATGCAAGACAAACAATTTGGCAAAACTACTTACCAACACAAAAATTTATGAAAAATAATCCACCACAAAACAAATTGGTATTTCCCAACCTATGTGAAAGTAAGCATACATGTTTAAATCTTCAAATCATTTTAATTTCTAATTAGCATTCTTAGTTTCATGACATAAATCCATATAACAAGACTCATTCACAAACATCTAGCATAAGGTTTTCCAACATATCATGAGTTAATATTCATCAAACTCATATGACATTCAACTTTAAGTTGTATACAGCTGTTGGAAATAGGTGTCAGATTATCGTTTATATAATGCGACTATCAAAGTATGATCCAAAGAGTTATACTTTGGACTGCGAACAAAGAAATAATATTTAATTGTTAAATATTATTAATCACAAATAACTTCAAATGGGGAATAAATATTTAGATAAATATTTAGTAGAAAGATTATTTTGAATAATCGGCGATAATTGTTTAGAGAAACAAATGATTCGAAAGTGGATTAATTAATTAAATCGTTTAAAACGTTGAACGATATAATGATCATTATTAGATAATAGTGGCGTTGAATGACCGAATTCTCGTTATCCAATATTAATGAGGATTAGATAATTGTCATTGGAGGATAATAATAGACCCGGGCTTTATTAATGGTGTTTATTGTTTAAAGGGTCAAATGATGTCATGTGTTATTATTGATTAATGAAACATAATACTGAATTAATTATATAAAAGTGGAGAATAATCATGTAAGTGCACTTTGTGTATGTCCCTGGCTAGTGATTGGTTACTATAGAACTCGTTGCCTTTTGTGATACTGATAATGGTGGATGCAAGTTCAACTCTGAGTATACACCAGGTAGATATCAAGTTGTGGAGAGTGTTTGTCATTTGTTGCCTTATATACCTGCGAAGCCAAAAAAGGTTGCAGATTCAAACAATTGCTCCCAGATTCAACAACAGATGCGACATTACAATTTAATTGGATTCTACACCAGGAATAGACTATAATGAAGTATATGCTCATGTGGCACACATTGAAGCTATCAGAGTGTTTTTTGCGTATGCATCATATAAGAAGTTCAAGGTGTATCAAATGGATGTCAAATGTGTTTTTCTTTACGGTGTGGTGAAAGGAAATGTGTACATTAGGCAACGACCTTGGTTTGAGGATCCTACCCATTGCGACAAAGTTTTTAAACTGAACAAAGCATTGTATGATATCCATTAAGCTCCATGTCAGTGGTATTCTAGAGGGTTTAAACGAGGTCAGGTGGATTGCACTTTATGTACGAAGAAAACGAGTGGAGATTTGCTCCTGGTACAAGTTTATGTTCGACTAACGATAGGTACCTGAAAGGTACAAAACCCAAGAAAGTCAGGTTTCGTCTCTGTGTCAGTGTTGAAATATTAACCTGTTCACGGTCCTGATTTCTATTCCCGAATTGGACACTGTCTCTTTATATGTACGGAAGTACTAACCTGAACACAATGTTCCGCGTTCAAAATCATACTATATAAGGGGAATTGGAATTGATAATTCCAACTTTGTATGGTTGGAAGACAATAATCCCAACTTGAAAATTGGAATCTAACAAGTCTAACTTGTATTGCCATTTTATGCATCATATTGACCAATTTACACTTTATGGCATGCCACGTAGGCAGGAAACTATCTGGGTTAAACCCAGATAGTTTTGGTCCTGTGAAATACAAAAACAATACAAGTTGAGTTTGTTAGATTTCAATTTTTAAGTTAAGATTATTGGCTTACAACCACACAAAATTAAGATTATTTAATTACAAATCCCGTTTATATAAATCATTGCAATATATATTTAAATAAAAAATGTTTTTTAACTATTTTACACGCAACTAGCACTTTAGAAAGGCACACCACGTGTCCTTGACCAATAAAATGTATCCAAAACTTCTTTCTGATTGGGTACCTCCCACAAGTGGTCGGTTTGGTGGTTGAATAAGACATTCAATATTGTCATTTTATTTTTTTATTTCGAACGGCATTATTGTCATTTTTTATTAGCAACTTTTATTAGGAAAATTATCTAAAATGGACTTTTGTTTAAGTAAAGGCGTTTCTTTTAAAGTCTATATAAAATGTTTTAATTTATCTGATGAATTTCACGTGTAGCAAACTTCGTTTCGATTGAGTTAAACGAACATTTCAATCAATGTAAAAGAATGGTCTGGTTGTCTACTTGCTCAAGTTAGTACTTCACGTCCTAAAGGATCAATGACGCATAAAATTGTGTGTAGGTAGCGGATAAGCATGTATCATATACGAGAACACATTAGGTGAAGTTTTTAAATGTGACTGACTATTTGGACTGTAAATCACATACCCAAGCAGTCTAGTAACCTCGAATCACTTTCGTTTGGGTCGCCCAATTATGGTTTCGACTGGGTGAATAAGTGAATTAGATTAGTGGTCAAACTTAGACTAGATATATACATCTTATTTGTTTTTTTTTTTCAAAATCTCATTTACTATTCTTCTACTAGGTGAAAGCGAAAGCGTATTGTGTTTACTCAATACCTTATATTTTACTAGGTTATATCTGGTGTGACACACGGGTGTAACAAATAAAAAAAAGTACTTGTTGGGGCTTTATTGCGCCACGTGAGTCTTGGAGCAACAATGACGCCGCCCTATATCATCTATGGTGTGGTTTAATGCCTCATTTGAAGAAAAAAATAAAAAAAAAGGAAAAAAAATATTGTTTGAAAGGGTGTGGGCTACTCCGTTTCAGGCTTTAACGCTCGTGAAGAGCTTGGCGGAGGGGGACGGTATTGAAGGCGCCACACATCTGAAGTGGTTAGGGTAACGCGGCTTCAAAATTTGTTATATATAACTATAAATATAAATTCCATGACACATGACTAATCCACCCACAACCTAAAATACCCAAAGGACATCACATGAAAATGACTTAAAATGCCTTATATCGTTATATGATTATAATTCTTTGACAAACACGTAACATGAGAAACCTATGTATGCTAAATGTCTAAAAGATCCCTTTTCTTGCAAAAATATCTTAATTTTCTAAAATAGTATAACATTTTCTTAAGTGCAATAATTGGAGTTTGTTACCTCAAGTTCTCTCTTTAGCAAACTAACAAAATTTAAATAGATGTTAAAAACAACTTAGTATTTAATAAATTTTATATCGAAATATAGAAAAATTAAAAGAAATTTAAGTTACAATACTTTAGAATTATACTCTTACACCATATAATTTTTACTTCAACCCGCACATTTGTTAATTGGTGATATATTCAACAACTTTCCATCAATATGTCTATACACACTAGTAGGATTTCTTCACGCTTCATGACGGAAATTTAGTCAGTATCGATTTAATTTATTATATTTTTTGTTACTTTCAAATTTCAATATTCAGAACCAAACCGCTACAAACACGATTTCTCTATATAATAAATGGAGGTACTTGGATATGTTTATGGCTCTTAGCTCCTTGCTAAGACCATTTGGTGTGCATTCGGGGTGATGATTTGTTTATCGGTGTACAGGGGTGAAGGTTCTTTAGGGCCCGAGGGAGCCCGGCCCCCACCGATTTTTGGCGTAGTGGTGGAATTTTACGATTTTCGTATGTAATTTTGAGTCCGGATTGAGTCCGGCCCACACCGATTTGATCTTCGGCCACTACCAATCGAAAAAAATTGAGTCCAGCCCCCACCGATTCGAGAACCAAGCTTCGCCACTATCGGTGTATAGGGGAACACCACCCCTCCCGAAATAATTTCGGTAAATTTGGTGAAAACTCACCGTTTGTACCGAACAACTTGATTGGTTTGATAAAATTGGAACGTTTGAAAATTTGAAGGGGGAGGGGGGTGGGGGAAACCATTTCCAAACTTTGGGGGTGGGAAGGGGGAGAATCAGGTGACATTGATGTGGCACTTGGGGGAGTTGGGAGAAATGGTAAACACACCATATAGCCTAAGAGTTCCTTTTGGGTGATAATATATTGTTCCATTTCGCTGGACAAAGAAAAAAGAAAATAAATTAGTAATGGTTTGGGTTAGGTCTCTCATTTTCTAAAAGTATACGGATAGTTTGTGTGGTTTGTACTTTGTAATGCATTTAGCCCGTGACCAATAAATATAAAGGTTTCAACATGTAGAAGTTAGAGACTAAATTCGTTACAAAGTGCAACGACATGGACCATTGTTACACTTTTAGGAAACAAATGAGGACTAAATGTGTTACAAAGCGCAAACCACAAAGACAATCCTTATACTTTTTAAAAACTATGGACTAAATCCAAAATCTTGGTAAACCACAAAGATCGTTCGTATACTTTTTTTTTTAAGTTGTAAATTGTATTAACTTATAAAATGGTTTTTCGGTTACGTTGATTCACTTTGGATGATATAGCAAATTTAGAGGTGTAAATGAGTCGTGTATAGTCATGCCAAACTCGAGTCAGGATCATTTGATAAGTGAGCTTTAATTTAGGCTCGTTCGAACTTTTAGCGAGACAATCCAAGCTACTCAAGCAGGCCGGCTCGTTTATATCCGATATACATACTTATATGTGTCACAAAAAATATACTCAAAACTAAAACTTTACATATGTGTAAGTATATATTAAACTTAAGCATTTTTAAAACAATTAACTCACAAAATATTATTTTTTCCGCATACTGCACTCTAGAGTATATGCTTTCCTACCAAGTGGTAATGTCAGTGGCCAAGTGGCACAGGTCAGATATTTAAGTCCTGCCCGTTCATCCTCCACCACTCAAGGTAGCCACGTGTAGGGACAGTAAGTAAGGTAATTCCAACGGTCAGCTACCTGCCCGTTTGCTTTTTAAATTTGTTTTGTTCCTTTTTTTTTAATTATTTTTATCTAGACTTTATTGATAAAAAAAGGTGAAAAACAGTAAGACTATAGGGAGTGGAGGGGCGGGAAAGAGGGGGGTGGAGCGCCATGTGGCACTTGTGGGACCCATGTGGGGGGAAAAAAATTGTGGGGAGTGGAAGGGGAGGGAAAGGGGGTGAAAGGAATAATATTATATTGTTTTAAAATTAAATAAAAAAAAAGAAAAAAAAAATCACCCAATCACGAGCTGCCACGTCACCCACCCAAACCCCCCACCGCCCGGCTTTCCCCCACCGCCCCCCCCCCCCTCCCCGCCCTCCTCTTCCCGCCCCTCGGGACGGTGTTCCCGCCCGGGAACCAAATACCGCCCCTAAAGCCGCCCCACTCCCTGGAGTCTAAAAGGGTACAAGTTGTTTTAAATACCTACAATTAGAGTGTGTGTGGGTGGGTGTGGTGAGTGGGTGTGAAAGGGGTGTCACCCCGCATACACCCCTCCTGTGGGCGTGAGGCATGAACCCGGGGGAATTCAGCTTGGCGTGTGGGGGAGGGGGTAAGGAGGTGACACTTTTGTGATTGGTTGTTTTTTTTTCAAAAACTTTAACACATAAATAATAATAATAATAATATTATTATTATTATTATTATTATTATTATTATTTATTTCACCCCCATGGCCTCATTTCCTTCCTCTCCATTCTCCACAATTTTCACTCTTAAAAAATGGACCTCACATGTGTCACATGACGCAAACCCCCTCTTCAGTCTTCACTCCCCATAGTCTTTTTGGGAATTTTCATATTAAAACTTAAAATAATATAATATTACAATACTTATAAATAAACATTTTACAAAATGTACTTTTAGTTTGAAGAAAACCGAATATGTATATGGTTTTAATTGAGTTAAGTTGAAGCTTTAAGAGGAGGCCTGGCACCATACGGCAAGGCGACACAGTTATCATTGTCGGGCAACAACAACGCCATCACTCATTGCGGGTGTTTTTTGATGATCTTGGTTACTTCGTGCCGAGTAGGTGTTGCCAGTGTTTTGTTGGTTTTAAGGTACTTGGGGTGAATTTGACATGACATTCGTTAAACAATCAAGTTAAAACTTGAGTTGTCTTGAAAAACAATCAAGTTCTTACGGTTTTCATTACTATACGTTGTTTTTATTTCTAAATTTTAGAGCTCTTTTTATACCATTTTCTTATTATACGATAATTAAGGTTGTCTGAGTTAGGTCAACATTCAAAAACACACTTGAACATGTAAAACAAATCTTTAAAATCAACATGTCTTTGTTACATGAAATGCATGACCTTTTTAGCATTTTTACATAAAATGCATGATCTTTTAACATGTTGAAACAAACTTTTAATAACATATATGTAATCTAAAATTCTCTAAATTCTTTGGCTATGCTCACGGTGGATTTTTTGAACGCGTTTAATATGATCGACCGCACTGCCCTTCTTCGAGAGGTCCATCAACGTTGCCCGTCTATCTATTCATGGGTCCAGTTCTTATATGCCCAGCCAGCTAGGTTGTATGTTGGTAATGATTGTATAGGGGCTACTACGGGGATTCAGCAGGGGGACCCTTTAGGTCCCCTCCTTTTCGCACTTGCTTTACACCCTATGGTTCTCCGGGTACAAGAAAATTGTAAACTCCCATTTCATGCGTGGTACCTGGACGATGGGACGATTATTGGTGAGGCCACCAAAGTTGCTAAAGCCTTAGACATTATCCGGCTAGAGGGGCCATCCTTGGGGCTTCAGCTTAATATAAGAAAACAAAGGTTTTTTGGCCGTCTTGTAATGGGGTGAAACTTCAGGGCGTGCTTTTTCCGCGAATTGGCAAGGCGGAGGGCATCGCGCGCTGTTGAACTTATGAAACTCTTGCCCTGCCTTAGGGATCCCCAGAGTGAACTCCTCTTGCTCAAGTCCTGTATGGGGGTTGCTAAGTTACTTTTTGGGTTACGGACCTGTCAACCCTCCATGATGGATGAAGCAGTGTCATGTTTTGACAAGGGTTTAAGGGAAGCCATTGAAGACATTGTGGTATGTGGGGGGCCTTTCTTTGGTGACCTACAATGGCGGATGGCGTCTTTGCCGATGCGTGTGGGAGGATTAGGGCTCCTCTCTGCGAAGGATGTCGGCATGTATGCGTTTGTGGCGTCACGAGCTCAGTCCTGGAACCTTCAAGACCACATCCTACGAAATAGTGGGGTTTTCGACGCAGACTTGGACTACGTGCAGGCCCTCGAAAAGCTAAATGACTATCTCCCAGGTTTTGATATTGGCAGTTTTTCTAACAAGGACACCCCCCCAAAGCCTCAGAAAACTTTGGCGAATGCCTTTTATGGCAAAATCGCTCAGAGCCTGGGTGAAGTTTTTGGTCTGTCCCCCCGTCAGAGGGCAGTTATTGAATGCTTGCAAAGCCCCCACGCCCAAGATTTCCTAACTGTTATCCGATCGAAGGTTTAGGTCAAAGCAAGTCCTCTATTGAATACAGGGCCATTCTTAAATATCGTCTGATGATCCCCATGTACCAGGAGGATGAAATCTGTCCGATTTGCCGTAAGGCCTGCCTGGATGAATACGGGGAACATGCGGTTCATTGTAAGGAGTTGCCCGGTTTCAAATATCAGCATGATTGGGTTCGAGACATTCTGTGAAACATTTTAAGCAGGGCTGGGATCTCAGCCAAGAAGGAGGCCCCTGTAAACTTCCTCTCGGATCCAACAGAAGGGAGATCCACCCTACGACCAACAGATCTCCTTGTCTTTGGGTGGGCCGGGGGGAAGCATGCTTGTGTTGACCTGACGGGTGTATCTCCCCTAGTTGGGTTGAGGGATAGTGGCTTTGTAGCAGGTCAAGCGGTTTGGAAAGCAGAGGCAAAGAAGGTAGAAAAACATGCTAAAGCCTGCGAGGAGAACCAACACGTTTTTGTACCTTTGGCTTTTGATACCTTTGGCTCGTTGGCACCGGAGGCTACCCGTTTCCTGATCAGGGTCCAGCGGGTTATTCATAGTAGTGTCTCGGCTCCGGGTGGACAGGGTTACGTTTTTAGTAGATTAGGATTTGCTATTCAGAAAGGGGTAGCGGCACAACTTGTTGCCCGCATGCCCGCTATCTTAATGTAATTTTTCTTTGTCCTGAAATGAACGTAGATTTCCTCTAAAAATCTCGTTTTCAACAGTTACGAAAAGGAAGTTGGACACGTTTGTTACGTAAAAAGTGTTATCTTTGTAGCATTTTTTATCAAGATATCTAAATCAAATAAATGTAGTCAAGTTTCTTTCGAATATAATTTTGCAAAGTTGTAGAGCCTATCTATAAATACTAGGAGGAACCTGCGCGTTGCGGTGTGGTTGCACGAAGTTTGGCTATATATAATTTGGTATGTATCTAATGAGTAAACTGCCATTTTGGCCCCTGAGGTTTGCCAAAAAATGCTTGTTTAGACACCAAACTTGATTTTTATCACTGGTAACCCTGACGTTTCATTTAGTGTCATTTTGGACACTTTTCTCAGTTAGAAAAGTCGGTTAACTCCAGTGCCAATTTGGTCATTATGTCATCAGGGGCCAAAATGGCAGTTAATGAAAAATTATAAAAAATAAAACTCAAACCCTTTCCCTCCTCTCTTTTCCGGTAAGAAAAACCGGCCAACTCCAGTACGTTTCCGGCGAGAATAAAACCCGGATTTTTATGCTTTTTTATGATCCGATCTCGAATCCCATACGTTTTTTAGATACCAAAAGGTATACTCTATAGTTCCGAAAAGAAAGCGTGTTCGTTTATACCGAATGAGCATATCAATGTCGATTCGTTTTGAGAAACATGGCTAGACGATTAATATACATTCGGGCTGAGACATTGCGTGGGCCTGCTTCTTTGCTTCATTTCCATAATATCATCCCACCATCATATGTCAATCTACAGCACACTTGTTACAATGTTAAATCGACCGTGGTGTGTTCTTGACATTCGTTGTGATGATTAGGAGTACAATTGGAACACTAGTTTTACGGTTGATCCACAAAGTGGCCATGGGGTTTCTGTACAGCTTTGTGAGATCTTATATCTCGATTACTAGTTCAGTTCAAGCCTGCAGTCGGTCCTTGCATCAACGGTGAGTTTTCTGTTTGTAAATTGATCAATCTTTTTTGTCGTTTTCTTGTGACAATTCCATCACATATTAGTTTTTATCGTCATAAAAAATGAAGTCTCCTACAAATAAACCAACATCTTTTTAGTGAACCGAATACTCCGCCTCGACCATTAAAAACACCGAAAATTAAAGTTAATCACCATTCTCCTTGTGATTGACTACCCCCACTTAAGATTAATTGATTTCTAAAAGAACAATGTGAGTCAACAATTCTAGCTTGTGTCAGGAAGCAATGATCATGTAAGGTTAGGCATAGCCCATTTCATAGTTGAGAGCTTTGAGCATATCGGCTGGCTTCCGTTTTCACAACTTGTTGCTTTGTGAGAAATTTTCCAAAGTAGCAAAGGAAATCTTCGGCATGTGTGGGGCAAGTTTCTTCATATTTCCTGTGTACCAGAAACGTTTACGGGCCATACCAATCTTTTATCAAAAAAATTGGTCGTTCATCAGTTTTGCCTGGTGATATATGTTAGTCAATTAGAAAAAAAGTTTATAGTAACATAACCATTACAGCAATAATACTTACTGAACTCGTCTAATATTAGATATATTTTATTCTAATTAACCAAAGTAGAAAACTAACTGTTAACGTGTATATATATATATATATATACCAGAGACAATTTCCAAAACAAAATAGTATCAAAATTCAACAAAAGTCCATAACTTAAGTGAGACAAGTAACAATATTGATAATACCTATCAAATAGAATGTCGTTAGCGAGGTAAATAATATGCAACTATCTTATGGATCGATCGAAAAAGCGAGGTATCTGAAAAACGAACACGTTTTCTTTTCGGAATTATAGACTCTACCTTTCAGTATCTGAAAAACGTATTGGATTCGAAATCGGATAATAAAAAGCATAAAATCCGGGTTTTATTCTCGCCAGAAACGTACCGAAGTTGGCCAGTTTTCTTACAAGAAAAGAGAGGAGGGAAAGGGTTTGGATTTTATTTTTTTTTTATAACTTTTCATTAACTGCCCTTTTGGCCCCTAAGGACATAAATGACCAAATTTCCCCTGGAGTTAACTGACTTTTCTAATTGAGTTAAAAAAAATGTCCAAAATGACACTAAATGAAACGTCAGGGTTACCTGTGATAAAATTCAAGTTTGGTGTCTAAACAAGCATTTCAGATGCTTCAATGGTTTTATTACCATTACTAATTACTTTTAATAGGTTAAACAAGTTGATTTTATTGTTGTTTTAAATTTGTTTTGACAAGTAAATGAAAGGGAATATTTCATAAAATAGTAATCCATTTCTAGAAGTGTTCCAATTAGGTCACTCATCAAATATTTTGTTCCAATCATTCATTTAAGTTTATTTAGATGTTCTAATAATAGATATTTTACCTAAACAATAGGTCACAATCCTACATGGCATTTATTTAGATTTAAAAAAAAAACATGCTGACATGGAATAAAAAATCAAAACAAATAAAAAAAATCAAAAACAAAATCAAAACATAAAAACCAAATCAACTCACACGTTTATCTCTATAATCAAAAAACCCTACTATCCATTCTTATTCTCCATCTCATCTAATCAAGAAGAACCTCCCTCGATCATCTGCCGGCAATGCCACCGAACTGATTCGCCACCTCTGCCCAGTTTCCATTACTGTCGGCTTGTGTTGCGAGCGAGATTCAGTTCTCCTTAGGGTGTACAGGAAAAGCTTTGAAGATGGAGAATCACGAACAACCATTAACAGGGAGCGTGGAACAAGCCTTCGAACAATCGGACAACATTGGTAACCGTTTTTCGGTACCGATCGGAGAACAGGTTCTTTCCTAGATGTAGCATATGCATTACCTGTTCATAAGTGTGTTTTTTAGTTTGATTCTTATTGATAGAAAACATACGTAACTCTTTTTGTCTTTGAAGAACCATTAAAGAAAAGTGTTCTTGAAAGATGGGTGAAAGAAAATAAAAAAATTGATAGAAACTAAAGTAGGTCTCCAACGTGAAAGTGTGTTCTTTTTCTAAGATGGCTAAGAAATCTTATAAACCATTGGATTGTTTTGGGTTCCTTTGTTATGCATGTATTACTATGTTCGAAGCTAAAAGAATATTCTGAACTTTTTTGTTCATCAAACTTGGATAATATTTTCTTGCATATCATACCAACTAATGGATAGTTTTATGAGATGTACAAAGGCAGGGTTCACATGCATCCGCTGACGTAATGTAATATAATATCAAGTCATCTACGGGGTTAAAAAGGTTTTAGTCGAGGCGAGTCTTGGTAACTTGGTGGTTATAAAGTGTAAACACGGGTCAGAAGTCGAGTTATATAATATGTACACAGAATTGCTTCATGTATTAAGCATGTTTGGTGTTAACTTGGTGGTTATTTTTTTTATTCATTGTAGGTGAACTTAGAAGATATTGTACATGATGATGATGATGATGTTAGTGTGAATGACCCTTTCTTGAATTTACTTTGTTCTGACAACGAGGATAAGGATGGAGTTGATCTCAATTCGGTTGAAGATTGGAGTGCAAGTGAACAAGATTATGACAAGGATGGCGAGGATGAAGATTATGAGGATGAAGTGTAGTGTACCCTAGTTATAATCCTAATATGGATTGGAAATTGGCGAAGCCTATACTAGCAATGAAATTTGAGAGTCCCGCACATCTAAAAGACATGTTGATTGACTATGGTGTTGCAAATGGTTATCAATTAGTGTTCACGGTAAACGACTACAATAGGTTGCTAGTAAGATGCGGAAAAGAGGAAACTGAAGATGATGGGAATGGGGGAAAAAGAAAGTGTGGAAGTGTCCGTTTAGGCTTAGGGCCTCTAGGATTATAGACGAGGATTGCTTTCAGATAAAATCACTAAATGATAACCACACATGCTCAAGACAGTTTCATTTGGGTTCGCTCGTTACATATTCTTGGCTTGCAAAACGATATTTCAAAAAAATAATTCAAATCGTGAAATTAGCTTAAGGGACATGCAACAAGATATCATGAGAAAATACCAATGCAGAGTGAGTATTGGTCAATGTAGTAGAGCAAAAAAGAAGGTATTGGATGACTTTGATGGTGGATTAAAGGAGCATTATGCAAGACTTTCAGATTATCAAGCTGAGATATTGGAAACAAACCCGGAAGTACTGTGAAGATGGTCGTGGAAACGATGCCAAATGGGGATATTTATTTTAGTAGTTTCTATGTTTGTTTTAAAGCTGTCAAAGATGGATGGATCAATGGTTGTAGGAAAGTAATTTGTTTAGATGGATGTTTCTTGAAAAATAGTGGTCAGTTGCTCTCAGCTGTTGGAAGATACGCTAATAATCATATTTTTCCTTTAGCATGGGCTGTTGTATCTGTTGAGAATAAGGAAAACTGGCAATGGTTCCTTAATTTGTTGAGTGGTGACATTGAAATGGAAGGTGGACATGGTCTAACTTTAATTTCCGATCAACATAAGGTATTTTGTACTTATTACGCAGCTATCTATTTTTTGTTGATTTTAACTTATATGTTATGTTTTGGTTATTCATTAGGGAATTATAGAGGCCGTGAAGGATGTATTTCCAAATTCTGAGCACAGGCAATGTACAAGACACATCTATGCTAACTTTAAGAAGAAATTTCGTGGGCTTGAATCTAAGAATTTGTTTTGGGCTGCTGCATATTCTACAAGTAAGCAATGGTTTGAAATACATATGGAAGAATTGAAAATCACTAACAAAAGTGCGTATGATCATCTTATGGAAAGAAATCCAATAACTTGGTCAAGAGCTTTTTTTGAAGTTGGTAGGGCCCTGCGATGCATTGGAGAATGGAATGAGTGAAAGCTTTAATTCACGCATACGCATTGCACGAAGGAAGCCTATAATCAGTATGTTAGAAGATATTAGAACATTTGTGATGCGTAGAATGTTCTTAATGATGAAAAATCGGAAAGCTTTAAACATGAAATATGCCCTAAAATCAGAAAAAAACTAGAAGATATTAAAAAGGAACAAAGGTAATGGTTATATATTATGATTTTTGTTATTTGGTATGAATTTTTATTGACTTTTGGTTTGATTTTGTAGGAATTATAATGTTATTCCAAGTGATAACCACATATTTGAAGTAAGGAGTGAAAAAATGCATATATGGTGAATATTCAGGAACACACTTGCACTTGTGGATCATGGCAACTATCGGGCATACCTTGTGTTCATACGACATCAGCTTTAGTGTTTATCGGCATAGATCCACAAACTTATGTCAGTAACTGGTTTAAAAAGGACATATTTAAGGAAGCATATAAACATTGTATCAAACCGTTGAAGGGAAGTATGCATTGGCCTGAAACTGATGGTATCAAACCCCTACCTCCAAAGGAAAGGCGAATGCCCGGTAGACCAAAAGTAAAAAGGAAAAGAGATCCTTTAGAGAAGGAGAAAAAGAGCAAAAAGGTTGTAATTGGAAGAAAAATGACATGTCAAAACTGCCAAGGAACGGACATAATATCAGGTCTTGCACAAATGAAAAAAAAGACCCACAACCAAAGAAGTCGAGACCAAAGGTCGAAATAAAAAGGTTGACTCAAGACGTGTGAGCCGCAAGAAGGTAGACTAGGCGATTTTGACTCATTTGGGCATGTTTTGATGTATTTTGACTTTATTGGGCGTATTTTGGTTTGTTTTTGACCCGTTATTTTGATCTGTTTGGACGTATGTTGGTTTATTTTGACATGTTAAGGTTTTTTGGTGAATTTTAAGTCGTTTAGGCATTATATTTGTAAATGAACAATGGCTAAATTTGAATTTTTATCATAAATTTAATATTTTTCTTTTATGACCATACAATTAAAAGAATTTTGGTGCTATCGAAATTCTAAATTCCTACCAACTAAAATTTTAGTGCCGCCAAACTATTTTTTTTTTTTTTGTAGTTTTATTGAAAACTGATGTCTTTTTTAATTCTGCACAAATTTTATGTATATACTTTTTTGCCATGTTAACATATTTTTTCGTAATTTAAAAAATTGCCATTTTTTTAATTTATTTGCAATTTTAAAAAAATATTTTGCAATTTTTAAATCCATGTTGGCTTTAATAAGACATGTCAACATAGTTTAATTAAAAGTAAATGCCATGTAGGATGGGTAACCTTCTATTTAGGTCAAATATCTATAATTGAAATACCAAAAGAAACTTAAGTGACCTAATTAAAACAAAAAATTTAATGAATGACCAAATTAAAACATTGGTGAAATTTACCCATTTATATGAATATGAAATGACAATGTTACCCATCTAAAACCTATTATTAGATATAGATATAGATATAGACAATACATTAATTGTAATTTATTATCCTTTATAAGGATTGTTAATATACGATATGAACTAAGATATACTACATTTTAACCTGACTTGTTTACAAAAAAAGTTTAAATTGAAACGTAGGCCAACTCAAATTTGTACCGACACGAACATAAAAAAATACGCACGTAAACAACAGTATTTTTAGGTAAAGGAATAAAAAGGGTAAACTCGAAATTTAGACGCTCTAGATGGTCAATGTGATATTTACAATGTTTTAAACACAACGACAATTTGTTTTTTTTAAAGAACTTAGTGACCTAAAATTATTGGGAAAAAACAATGTAGTTAAAAACGTATATATTATATATTGTACATGTTTAAAGTTAAAACATTTGAAACCGGAGGGATTAGTTTGTAAAACTTGTAAAAAGGAGTAGGGGCTAAAAGTGACAATTGCAAAGTGGAGGAGCTAACAAAACCAGTGGGGAACCTCATCGACTTTGCTATTTAACATAGTACGTTATGCGTGTTGGCATGGTGACATTAACATGTTTAAGCATATGAAAGAAACGTATAAAGATGTAGTACAATTAAACAAAATGTATTAAGTCGTGACGAACCAGCTATCCTCGTCGAATTTATATTGACATGTAAACGTGATATACATTAAAAACCTAAAAGAAAACTAAAAAGAAAAAAAAATGGGGGTAAAAGTGAAAACTTAAATACTCAAGAGGGGTATATGTTATCATATAAACACTTAGGAGAAAAAAATAGTTAACCAAGTTAGAGGGGGTCAAAGCAAAATTATCAAAAGTTTGAGGGGGTAGTTGAGTCAGTGACAAACTTTCCTTACAAGCTTTTAATTATGCCTATTTTGGTCATTTTATACATTTTATTAAAAGCTCCAGCCACTCTGCCAAACACCAAAATATATTTAAAAAGCTTCCAGCTACAGCTTCCAGCTACCAGCTTCCAGCTACCAACCACCAGCTAGTTTTGCCAAACATACCCTTAAGGTTATATAAATTAGCTTCAATCCATTCATGTCTAAGTCGGTGATGGTTGACCAAATTAACCGAGACGTCTTCCAATAACCATTTATAACTAACTGTAACCTGTCAGTTATGAAATTCTAAAAACAAAACATCGTTATAGGTTCAGTTAAACACACAACCAAACAAAATTGAACCATGCTCATAGCAGGAAATACTATATGGAAAAGTTTATGTGAGGTGTTAGAAAACATATCTTGTAGGGTATATAAGTTATGTGAGGTGTCTTATAATGAATAGATCACGAGTTTTTTAGATCTTGAAATAAAAGTGACTTTAGTTAGGGCCAAGTAATTGGAATATTTTGATTTGCTTTGTATGGTGGTCCGAAGCCATGGCCAAGTGATTGGAGTATTTTGATTTGCTTTTTTTGGTGGTCACATTTTGATGATATTCGGCACCTTCAATGGAGTCAAGGGATTAAAGCTCATGAGTGAGTGAAAGTAAATTCAATTTTGACATCTTTTCTCAAACATTAATCATACACTTACTAATATACCATTTATTTATATCTTTTGTAAGATTGATTAAATAACTAAACCATGTATAGTAAAATCTATATCTATATATATATATAAAAGAAAAGACCTTTGCTGACGTGGCGTGCAATGGAGGCCTCAACCTTGTGTCACGTGGCATCATAATGGAGAGTTTTTGGTGTTTTTAAATTGTTTCCTTTTTAATTAAATTGAGTTATTTTAGGAAAAAAGAATTTAAAAATAAATTTAAAAATTTTCTCTCTCATATTTCCTCCCATAACTTTTAAACGTTTATATCTTTTATATACAGGATTTTTTAAAGAAAAAAATTACACCAAATTAACGAGCGTTTTATTATCTTTCCAACGAGTACCATAGTGCTATATAAAAACGGAGAAAAAATCGACTATTTTTTGTGGGGTTTCGTTCATACAGGAAAAAAACACACAAAGTGTTCATGTTATCACGTAAAATTAGATTTTGTGGGGAATATGAGTTATTACTGATTAGAATACTATGAACATGCAATGATTGGAAGATTTTGTGGTTAGTTAACTTGAGCAATTTGTATATCTTTTATATACGGGATTTTTTAAAGAAAAAAAATTACACCAAATTAACGAGCGTTTTATTATCTTTCCAACGAGTACCATAGTGCTATATAAAAAACGGAGAGAAAAAATCGACTATTTTTTGTGGGGTTTCGTTCATACAGGAAAAAAACACACAAAGTGTTCATGTTATCACGTAAAATTAGATTTTGTGGGGAATATGAGTTATTACTGATTAGAATACTATAAACATGCAATGATTGGAAGATTTTGTGGTTGGTTAACTTGAGTCATTTGTAATAGGTTATCACGTAAAATTAGATTTATCAACCCCGGGACCTCCCGGGGTAATCAGCTAGTAGCGAATATATACAATAACAAGTATTCTAATGGGTAATGATTTGAATTGCTTGTTTTTTTATTAAATATAGTGATAAGCTGGTCTCAAGATAATTCGTAAACCCTCATGAGTATTTTTCTACCAAGTTTTCTTTTAACATATAGCAAGTGCTATGCAGGAGTGGCCGAGTGGGTGATGCATTTACCAACGCAATTCACCGAGGGGTCATCGATAGGAATTTCATCGACGAACTACCAACACCAATACTGGTGTCGCAACGTGCGATTAAAGCAAAAAAATAAAATAAAAAAATTTGCCTTTACAAGAAATGTGTTGTCCAGAATGGTTCTCTCAATTCTCAAATAGGGGTTGGTTCTCTTATGATCCATACCCTATATACACACACACACATAATGAAACCCCCCTTGAGTTGATAAAACCATTGCTTTTAAAACCGGACCGGACCGGACCAAACCAGCCGGTCGGACAGGTGTCCTGGACCGTGGCCGGTCTGGGCCAAGAGGATGGACCGGATAACAATCGAACCAGTGTTGTACCGGAAAAATGAGGGGTCAGACCGGATTTTTATAAAATTTTCTAGCTTTTTGTTGGCTCGTTGATCTGTTCGTTGATCGAGTCAGACTGGTGACCCGGTGGGCCGTCCAGTTCGACGTCTGGTTCGGTTATGAAAACATTGGATAAAACCATGAAAAACCTATTGGGCCAAAAACATAAAAAAAATGCCAAAATGATGTTTTTTTAACACAATGCAATATGTGTGCGCGCGTGTATATATATAGAGAGAAAAGTTATTGTACAAATGGTTCTTATCTTACAAATAGGCCTTTTGAGAAGTGAATGAAAGATTTTTTTTTCCAATCTTATTAAACATGAATTTTAGTACTGAAATCTAAAAAAGGTGTAATATCTCTAGTAGAGTAATTACATGATTACTCTAGTGTAAACTACCATAAGTCTATAATTACTCTAATAACGTAATTACGTTATTTTTTTATATTATTCATTTAGACAACATGTTTAAGTAGATGGGAAAAAATTCAATATTTTCTCCCCTTCACTTCTCATGTTTAATAGGTTAAGCTCAACGTGGAGCTTGCGTTGGGCTTGGTTTCAGTATATGTTTTGTGAAATGACTAGCCTAGCCAATCCAATCCTAAGGCATATCAGCTTGTTGTCACAGCCTTTGTGTAACAAATAATCTCAAATTCGTTGGGTATGATAGCCCTCACTAATTACTGAGAAATTCTCACCGTGAGTATTTTAGTTTTCTATTTTTTTAATTATTATTTAGTATTTTAGTGTGTTTAGTCCGTAAATCACCGTTGGTGATATTCATTTTTCTAGCAAGATGCGACTCACAATTAAACATGAATTTTTCTAATTTCTTTTACCCTTTGATGTGTAAACTAAATCACCTAAAATAAGATATTAATTTTTCTTGCCACACATTCATTTCTTTATAATCATCATGTTACCTTTACAATGAAATGCGCACCAAATTGTATTAAGGTTACTATCAAGGACAAAGCTATTCCACTATGAGTTGAAAACGTTCTAGTCAAAATTTTAGTATTTAATAAGAAGTCAACGCATTAGCCATTGGCTAATACATGGTATTGTGTTCCACCTAGAAAGGAGTCTTGGCACTAGGAAGAAAAAAGTCAACACCCATGTTGAATTCAATTGAATGATTCACTTGGAAACTCATTTCATTTGTTAGATCATCATGTACAAGCATTTTAGCAATTGTTTGGGTTAGCCGCGGCTCTTTCTCTTTTTGGAAGAAGAGTTTTTAGCGGGTGTGTGATATATAGTAACCTTTCAAAAAAAAATATATAACTTCAAAAATGATGAAACACGCTTCTTTTGCGAAGTCAACAACCACCACCACAAACATAACATATTCTAGTATGAAAGGTAACATGAATTTTTGATAAATTGTTTGATTTGTTCTTAACGGCAAAACATATATATATATATATAGCCTAGCAAAAAACTGGAAAAAACACAAACACGGGGAAGCAAAAAGCGACCAAACAACAAGGCGGACGCCAAACAAACAAAAACGCAGTGACACAAGACTGGAGACATCAAATTTAGACCAATCTTCCTAAGAAATTGCAGGAAGTTTAGCTCGATGTCGTAACCAAACATACGCCTCCTCTTTGATTTGTTCTTGTTTTATATAAAACATGGCATCATACTTGCTCTATCTTTGTTTTCATGTAAACCAATTCACTTTCAACCACTTGGTAAAATGAACTGATTGTGTTGGTTTAATATATCAACAAATTCCAACGAGAATAACTTAATATCAGAAGTGAATGAGAGAATTTTTTTTTCACGTCATGATTCACAATTGCTCAACCAATCACTTGATGCTCCCCTTCCCTTTGTCTAATCAAAAGCCACCCACCACAATTTATTTTTTTTTTTTTTTTTAAATTCAATTTTAATATCCTTATATACACACACTCACACCACTACACCCTTTGTGAAATTCAAGCCCTTTTAAGCCCATAGTGTTCCCACATGCCACTTGTCAAAAAATGACTAACTAAAGAGCTCTAAATTTCACTCACTATATATGGTCTTAATGTGGTGGTAAAATATCATCTCTCTAAGACATTGTAAATAGGGCTGTTCATGAGCCGAGCCGATCCAATCTGAGCGGAGTTTTGCTCGTGCTTTGCTCATTTACAAACCGAACTAAGCAGAGCGGCTCGTTTACAATCGAGCCAAAAACCGAAAGAGCATTCTTCGGGCGCAAATTTTATGAGCGAGCGCCAGGCGAGTATCGAGCGGAGAGTAATATGGATGATCATAAAACTGGGATGTTTCCTTTGATGTTTTCATTGTCGAGTGACAACTAAGGTCGAAATGTCCGATGATAACACTAATATTGAGATCCTAGTGTTCAAGGCTGAGACTTAGATTGAGGCTGGTGAGATGATAAGTATACGTCAGAGAACAGTGTTGCATTGTGACGTAGGTGTGATATCAAGCGACAATTAGTGATGGACGATTAATAACATAAAGAAGTCAAGACTGTCACCTCATGACTTATTGTTTTACTATTAAATCTAGTATTAAATTTTTTATTGAGTTAAGTGGGCTAGTTATATTTTGTTTGCATATACTGAATCTAATCCAATATAATGTTATATATAAAGCCATAAATTTATCTGGAAATTGTGTGTATATTTATTATTAAATAAATAAAAATATACTCTAGCCGAACCCTGCTCGTGCTTGGCTCATTTACAAACCGAATCGAGCCGATCGGCTCATATACAATCGAGCAGAAGATCAAGCGAGCATTTTTCGAGCATTTTCTAAACGAGCGATGAGCGAGCCACGAACAACAAGCGATTTGAACAGCCCTAATTGTAAATTTCAAAAAAAAAAAATGTTAAATAAAATAAAATAAGAAAACCCGAAGGGTATTATGGGTACAATAATAATATGATGGAGATGGTGGTATGGTAAGGCAGCCTGTAAGCCTGTAAGGTGAGAGGAAAATATCATAGCCACGTAGGCCTATTTAGATTTTTATTAAGTCCACACACATCACAGCTAAAGATCTCCCCTCTCTCTCTCTCTCTCTCTTTCTCTCTCTCTCTAAAAACCACCTCTCTCTCTCTCTCTCTCTAAAACCAAACATTCCATTCCATCCTCTCAATCTCCTTATCTCAGTCTTCCTCTATAATAATTCACTCTACACCTACAGCATCAGGTATACCTAATTTCACTTCCATATATCAATATGTATATGTTTATATATGTATGTGCTGAGTTTTTGTAACTTTTGTTTGATATTATCTGATGAAATTCAGATTTCAGATGATTATTTTGGTTCAGTTGAGCTTATTATTAGTTTATTGTGGTTATGATTTTGTTTTTGATCTGTTTATCAAGTGGTTGATGATTTGATGAACACTGTTGGCGTTTGATTTAGGTTTTTTTAGAATTTTGTTTTATCATATTTGTCTGTTTAGGTGAAATATAGATGCTTATTACTTGGATTTTTTTTGGATTAGATGTGTGTGTGTTTTAATTATATTTTAATTATTATTATTATTATTATTATTATTATTAATTCTCGGATTTTTGTAAAAGATGTATGTTAACCCTAGTGAAGTGTGGATTACGTTCTCTGCTTATTTTTTCATTAGATATAGGGCTGCAAACGAACCGAACGAACACGAACAAGGCCTTGTTCGTGTTCGTTTGTTAAGGAAATCATGTGTTCACGAACAGTTCATGAACACTTTCCGAACGAGATTTTTTGTTCGTGTTCGTTCGTTAAGGAAACACTTGTGTTCGTGTTCGTTTGTGTTCGTTTGTTAACTTTGTTCATGAACGTATACGAATACAAACGGACATTAATGAACACAAACAAGTGTTTATGAACACAAACGAACACAAAGAAATGTTCATGAACATAAACAAACACAAACGAACATATATTAACTTTGGAATAAAAATAATTCTTAAGATATCTGCTAGATCCACCGAAAATATAACTAAATTATCCAAACATATTTACCTCACATATATTATTTATTTGGGTAAATATAAGAAAATAAAAAATTATAAACCCTATTGAACTATCGAACATAAACGAACACGTTACCGAACGTTCACGAACATAAACGAACGAACGTGGCCTCTGTTCATGTTCGTTCGTTTAACTAAACGAACAAAAAATTTTGTTCGTGTTCGTTCATTTATTAAACGAACGAACACAAACGAACTTCCCGCCGAACGGTTCATGAACTGTTCGCTGAAAGTTCAGTTCGTTTGCAGCCCTAATTAGATATGTTTTTTATAATTTATTTTACATGATATTAAAATTAGGACTAGCCACAAGTGTCATAATCTTATTATTAGGAAGGTAATCAAGCATATAGTTAAGAGGATTTATGTAACACGCTAGGAAAATCACGTATCGGTCACGGACATGAGAGATGTTGGGATCATAAAGAATGTCCGACCTCAAAAATTGGTATTACCAACGTGTTTTGGACGCACTGGTGGAGAGGAGAATATCATAGTTAAGCGTGCTTGAGTGGGAGAAGTTTTCACTCGGGTTACCCTTAAGAAGTCTGTGAGCTCCTCATGAGTAAAGCGGACAACATTGGTTGTTAAGAGGGGCTAGATATTACAATTTTCTTTCCTGTTCTGCCTTTTGTTGTCTTTTACACGAGACTTTATTTATCCGATACTTGTTATTTTGTTGTTTCATGGGGTAAATTAAACGAGGCAGTATTGTGATTGTATTATATAGTAGGGAACACTGGTTGGGGCATAAAGTGCTGAATTACATTCTTCTCAATTTTAATTTGTAGCAAAAGATAAGATCGAAGCTTGCAGTTTTCACAATCATTGTTTACCAAATATGGCTGCTACATCTGACAAGTGGACAGATGGTCTACGATTCTCATCATTGTTTTGGCCTCCCCCACTAGATACTCAGCAGCGTAAGGTATGATCTATGTTTTTTGTTGCATTTTGTAGTTATAGATCCTTTTAGAGGGTCATAAACGGTCACACGCATACTATGTAGTTACTAAATACACTTACTCAGGTGGTTTGGTTATTTGAAAGAGGGCAACTGCACAAAATAGAAACAAACTATACACTTTTTATTCCGATTTTATACCCAGCTTTAATTAGGCGTATAACGCAAATCAACTTGCTTTTATTGGCGATTTTAGCTATCGCATCATTTGAACTGATTTTACTTGTAAAGTTGATGATGTGGCACTGGTTGATGCCTTGCTCGCCACCTCATACATTAGATGCCACATATGCAAAACATGCTTATGTGAACAAGGTTACAACTTACAAGTATGAATATAATCTTTTATTCATATTAAAAAAAATAATTATCAAATGTCACATCATTCCGTGTGCCATATACGTTAAAAGGACAAATATGGTTTACATGTGTGTTATACATGTAAGACCACATATACGCAGTATTATTTTACAGTCATCTTCTTTCAAAACCAGGCACAAATTACTGCATATGTTGATTACTTTGGTCAATTTACATCAGAGCAATTTCCTGAAGACATAGCTGAGGTAATTTCTTTTGTATTTTACCAGTGATTTCTATGGTAGTTATTTTACATATACATACAACATGCAGTTATATATGTGTGTATATCACTCATCCTAGTGTTCGTATTGTAATGTACTTTCTCACTTATAAATATATATTCTGCAGTTGGTTCGCCATCAATATCCCTCACAAGAAAAACGCCTGTTTGATGATGTCTTAGGTATTGTATTTCATACTTAATTAAGATCACTTTTTATTTGGCATTCCATGTATATATTGTCTAATCAAAACTATTTTTTTCAGCGACATTCGTCCTTCATCATCCAGAACATGGGCATACTGTAATTCTTCCAATAATTTCATGTATCATTGATGGTACAATTGAGTATGATAAGAACACTCCCCCATTTGCTTCCTTCATTTCACTAGTCTGCCCAAACGATGATGTAAGAATGCACATACTCTTTAAGTTAGATTAGCCATCATGTGGTCAATATTTTGAAAAACTGAAAATGTACAACACTCCTGAAATGCAGAATGAGTATTCTGAACAGTGGGCCCTGGCATGCGGAGAGATTTTAAGAATCTTAACTCACTACAACCGACCGATTTTTAAGGTTGACCAAGATAGAAGCGTAAGTGGCAGTCAAGCTTCAACAAGTAAATCTCCTGATGGTCAAACGTCTTCTCCAGCTGTGCAGAACGAGGTCAAACCTCTGAGGCCATTGTCTCCATGGATTACTGATATCTTGTTAGCTGCTCCTTTGGGTATCAGAAGTGATTACTTTCGCTGGTAAGGGAGTTTTTAGTGTATAATTGTCTATTATGTAAACCTATTCAAAAAACTAAAATTTAACTTTTATATACTTGTAGGTGTGGTGGTGTCATGGGGAAGTATGCTGCAGGGGAACTCAAACCACCTTCTGTTGGTAATCTTATAGTTGAATATGATCTTTTTTTTTAATTTATGCTGTTGCATGTAATGGGAATAAAATTAATTTGGTTTTAAAATTATTATCAGTTATGGCTTCTTCTCGGGGATCTGGAAAGCACCCACAGTTAATTCCATCAACTCCTAGGTGGGCCGTTGCTAATGGTGCTGGTGTAATTTTGAGTGTTTGTGATGAAGAAGTGGCTCGTTATGAAACTGCTACTTTGACTGCGGCTGCTGTACCTGCTCTTTTGCTTCCTCCACCAACAACATCCATGGATGAACACCTTGTTGCAGGCCTTCCAGCTCTAGAACCATATGCAAGATTATTTCATAGGTAACACTAAAGAACCGTATAATTTTGGATTAATTTATAAGATAGTCCCACAACAAAACTAACATACATCCTCATATCTGCATGAAAAAGTCCCTCAATCGAATAATGACATCTTAAAGCCCCCAAACTTGTTACATATGTACAAACCTGAATTCCACATGGCCATTTTTTTGCTTATGTTAACAAGTAGACTCTTTTGCTAGCTCAGACATTGAGAAAATTATCCACGTCAGCGGAAGATTCTATGTATCCATATCAGAAAAAACGCTTATGTGGTGTCTTGTATGTATAAACTATGCAAGTAACCATCATTTACCATTTGTTTCACAAGTTTGTATAAACTAACAAGGTCAACGATCAAAATTTGGTTGAGGGACTTTTATATGTGTATTGTAAAATGAGAAGTATGCTGTTTTCTTATGGTATTAACCGTTTAATTTTTCAATGGAAGCTTGATGAAAGTAATGTGTGAGACACTTGTTTTAGGTATTATGCAATTGCTAGTCCAAGTGCTACCCAAAGAGTTCTTCTTGGACTTCTAGAAGCACCACCATCATGGGCCCCAGATGCTCTTGATGCTGCTGTTCAACTAGTAGAGCTCCTTAGAGCTGCGGAAGACTATGCATCTGGCATGAGGGTAAGTTAATTATTGAATTTCCACACACACACACACACACACACACACATATTGTATAAAACTCTGTGTTTGATACTCGTGGAATTTGGTCCCACAAAGATCCATATCACTGTATCATTTACCTTTTCCTTCAACTACCTATGGCTGATACTTGTTTTTGTTGGAATGTGTATGCATGCATGTATAAATATGTGTGCATACATACACACATACATACATAAAGTATCAAGTATGTAATGTTAAAGAATACAGGCCCAAAAATCCCTGTCCTAAATGGTTAAAAAGTCCTAGGCCCCAAAAAGCGCCGATTGCTAATTTCGAGCCTGTTTAGCAATGTCAAGGCGGAGCGGGCTTTTTGCTTAAGCCTGTTGTGGACTTTTACTTGCATACACAGACTAAGTTGGTTGCCACATAAGAGTTGTAATGATTTCTTCACTGTTTCAGCTTCCAAGAAATTGGATGCATTTGCACTTCTTGCGTGCAATTGGAACGGCAATGTCGATGAGGGCTGGTATTGCTGCAGATTCTGCAGCTGCTTTACTTTTTCGGATATTATCCCAACCTGCTCTGCTTTTTCCTCCTGTTTCACAAGTTGAAGGAGTTGAAGTTCAACACGAACCTCTAAATGGTTGCATTTCAAAACATAAGAAACAGGTACACCATTTATTGTTTTTTAGATAGTAAATCTTAGTGGTGGCCATTTTGATCCATTTACATATGAATGGGCCGATTTGGGTTAGGTTTTATGTCTAACCGCAACAGCTAAAATAAAAACAGGATTAAAAGGAAACTGGTCAAATGAGTCAGACAGCTTGAAACCAAAGTGTATTTTTTATGCCTAATTGCTTAAAGAAGTTACCTACTTTTTTTAGGTCAATCACAAGTGTCAAATTTTTCAAAGTTACCTTAGGGACTAAGATGACTAGTTTTTCAGGCACCATGGCAGGCCACATTATAAAGGAGCCAACATGGTCAAATGTTACCATGATGCCGGCTGCCACATAATCATTTTTTCACCATGGTTACCTTAAATCAACATTTGTTTATAATTTTGATGGTTTCACATGGCAACTAAACCTGAAACTGAAATGAAGTTGGATATTTTTTTGCAACTAGCCTTAATTTTAAAGCCTAAAACCTGGTAAATCATGTTTACTAAAAAAACTAAATACTTGAAATTTTAAGAGTCTTGTAATCATATTTGAGAAACTAATATAATTTATTAGAACTTTTAGACATAAGCTGTTTTGGGTCAATACAACCCTAGCTGTACAACTAATTACCTTTTTGACCAGGATCTGTTTGACCCTTGATCCAAGCCAACCACTTTACCACCTCATATATCTTTCTGATTGAGATCACTTTTTCTAAACATACATCAACACACTAAGTATTTCATTTTATACAGAGAGAAATATCTACAACAGAAGCAACCATTGAAGCAACTGCACAAGGTATTGCTTCATTGCTTTGTGCACACGGGCCTGAAGTCGAATGGAGAATATGCACCATCTGGGAAGCTGCTTACGGTTTAATTCCTTTAAGTTCTTCGATTATCGATCTTCCCGAAATTATCGTTTCAGCCCCTTTACAACCACCTATCTTGTCATGGAATCTCTACATCCCTCTTTTAAAAGTTCTTGAATATCTGCCACGTGGAAGCCCATCTGAATCTTGTCTCATGAAAATATTTGTTGCAACCGTTGAAACAATACTTCACCGAACATTTCCTGCTGAGTCATCAGTTGATCAAACAAAACATGTGTCAGGGCCTGCTTCAAAGAATATAGCAGTTGCCGAGCTTCGAACAATGGTCCATTCTTTATTTTTGGAATCATGTGCTACTGTGGAGCTTGCTTCTCGGCTTCTTTTTGTTGTGTTGACCGTTTGTGTGAGTCATGAAGCACAGCCACATACGGGTAAAAGAGCACGAGATGAAGACAATGAAAGTTCGGGGACTAATACTAAGAAAGTGAAAAAACAAGGACCACTTTCAGCTTTTGATTCTTACGTTCTGGCTGCGGTTTGTGCTCTTGCCTGTGAGCTACAAATCTTCCCGTTGATTTCAAAAGTTGGTAACCGTTCAAACACAAATGATGAAAAACAGGTTGAATCTTCCAATGATTTCCAGACTAGTGTTGACTCTGCGGTTAGTCATACCCGTAGAGTGCTAACTATTCTGGAAGCATTGTTTTCTTTAAAACCTTCTTCTGTTGGTACATCATGGAGTTGCAGTTCAAATGAAATAGTGGCTGCTGCTATGGTTGCAGCTCATATTTCTGAACTTTTTAGACAATCAAAAGCTTGTATGCGTGCCCTTTTGGTTTTAATCAGGTGCAAGTGGGATAAAACAATTCATTCAACAGCATCTTCACTTTATAACTTGATTGATATTCACAGTAAAACCGTTGCATCAATCGTCAACAAAGCAGAACCTCGAGAAGCCTATTTACTACATGCACCAATTTGGAAAGATGCTATCGTGTGCCCCAATGGTAAAAGGCAAAATAAGGGCATAAATGGGCAGTCATCAAGAATAATTAGTTTCCCTTTTAATGCTTCCGAGTTGGCAAATTTTCTTACGGTGGATAGACATGTTGGGTTTAACTACAGCGCGCGTATTTTACTAAGTTCGGTTTTGACAGAAAAACAAGAACTATGTTTTTCTGTCGTTTCGTTACTTTGGCATAAGTTGATTGCATCACCAGAAACACAAGTTACTGCTGAAAGTACTTCTGCCCAGCAAGGATGGAGACAGGTAACTTGATTATATTTTTATATACTTTAGGGCAAAACGTAAAAGAAGACACGAATTTACATTTTTTAAATCAACTTAGCAACCAAGTTACATATTATTACTGACTGTAGCAAACCAGCAATGAACATGTCATGTCTTTTGCTATTTTGTTTGGAAATCGATGATGTGGTATCTTATTTACCTTTTTAAGTGTATATTTTATGTCACGTGGCATTTAATGTGACATTTACTGATCATTCTTCAATATATATTTCCAAGAACGATTCAGTATTCCAACTTATGAATGAACTCACTTTCTAGTTTTTTTTTCTTAGATGTGTTGGCTGACAAAGCATAAATTATGCCACGTTAGAAATTTAGTGGTAAAATCAGTTAATTAAGGTTGGTATCTAAAATGGGTAATACATTTGTAAGTTGGTTTCTATTGTGCAACTAATTTGAAGTTGGTGCTAAAATCAAGAAAATGTGTGAAGTTCGTTGCTATTTCTTGCAGTTTTTCCTATGTTTTACAACTTTGATGTGTTCAAATAGATTTATAATTTTGATACCACATTTTGAGACAACATAAGCTGTGTAAAGAATTTATTCTTCTTTATCCTTACAGGTGGTTGATGCTCTATGCAATGTGGTGTCAGCATCACCAACAAAGGCTGCAACTGCTGTTGTCCTACAGGTCCATGTTTCACTTATCATAGCTAATGAACAAAACACTGGTAGCAAATGGGTCGGTCGATTGGGTTGGTTGATGAGTCAAAATTTGGTACATGTTTAGTCGACTGAAATGTCCAAATGTTTTAATAAGTACATACCTTGTCCAGTGATTTAGGAGGCTTTACAAAACTGTATTATTTCTCTAGACTATAATTATTTATTTATCTGATTTTTACTAAAATGATTTAGGAGGCTTTATTACTTTATGCATTAAGAGTATACCTTGGGCTACTCGTTTGACACACGTTATTCTAAGCTATTTTTCTTATATTATCCGTACGAGTTTATATAACATTATAACCTGATTCTGCGCATCTGTAAGTAAATGAGTTGAAATAGCCACCTCTATATCAGTGCCTTGCAATCTTAATAGTATTAAACACAACTTCAAGAAGATGAGGAAAATTTGGTCTTTTCCCTTGGAAGTACAAATGCTAAAATTTTGTATACCACAGACCATTTTCATAAAAAAATGTGGTGTTGGGAATATGTTTGCAGTTTTGACCGATCACATGGACAAACGGTGTTGTGTACACTTATTTTCTTATGTTGTTACCGTCTTCGTCTTAAATAAACAAGTCATTTTCTATGAAAAAACTGAATCTTTATATAGATTGACTGCATGGAATTTCATGTGGCAGGTATTCAATCACAGAAAATTGAGTCTCGTGCACACTCGTTAATTTTCTTTATTATTGTTTATTTTTTTCAGGCTGAGAGAGAATTGCAGCCGTGGATTGCAAAAGATGATGATCTTGTTCAAAAGATGTGGAGAATTAACCAACGAATTATTAAACTAATTGTGGAGTTAATGAGAAATCACAATACTCCCGAGTCATTAGTAATTATGGCTAGTGCATTAGACCTCCTCCTTCGTGCTACAGACGGTATGCTTGTTGATGGGGAAGCATGTACTCTACCACAACTTGAGGTATCATATTCTCAAATTTCGTTTCGTTTTACATATCATTTAGGAGGTGTTTGGTTTGAGGATATGAGTTTGATAGTTATGTTTGCTTCAAGACTATGTTGTCAAGGCACACAGGCTAGCCTGGAGCCTAAGTGCAAGCCGCTTAAATAACAAGGGTTTTTTTTAAGCGAGCACATAGCATAAAAGTACCATTTTAGGGGTTTTAGACATGTTTTAGGCTTGTTTAGGGCTAAGTTAGGTTGATTCCAGGCTTATTTAGGGATTTAGACATGTTCAAATAGGTTCTGATGTTTTTTGGCCGGAATTTGGCCTAAATTGTGTCTGTTCGCTTGAAACTGCACCTTTCTGGGCACAACAGTTTAGCTGCTTCTGCGCCTAACGCACTTTTGACAACATAGGTTTAAGGGTATGGTTTTAAAGGAATGGTGTTGATACTCATAACCTTGGGTCTCCATCATTCCCATCTATAGCGTTGGATATAGAGATCCATACCCATTTCCCTTGTTTTGAAGATGATTTTTTGTCCCATTTGGGCCATCATGCAAACTTTTATACCTTTTGGTCATTTCGTGAAGTCATCGTAAAAGTTTTAGTCATGTTTTGGCCAGTATCGAAATACCTTATAATGACCCAAACAAGACAGAAAAAACTCATCTTTTAATGACTCAAATGCACCAAAAAAGTACAATGGCTAAATGGAACATAAGTGAGAATATGTTGGTATTTTATGTGAAAAAAAAACCCAAAAAATTTTCCCATGCTAGAGGTGGCAATAAAGACGGCGCAAGCAAGTTGGGTAACTGGTCAAACCAGGTTCGCTATATGTCAGAGTGGGTTGATACTAAACACCGCCTGACGTTTGTGAAGTTGTATCCGTTTATAACCTCATTTATTTTACTAAACTAAGTCGCGTGGTTTTCTTCCGTAATAATACACTTTAGGAGACTTTTTAGATTTTACCCCCTTTTCTGTGAAGTTATTTTTTGCATGTTTGACATGTTAAGAAGTAAAACATAACCCTAATCAGCCCATTCATAAGTTACCGGGTTGACATTTCCAGCTCTATCCAAGTACAACTCTTTTTTTTCTTTTCATGTGTTTGTGTATCTATATCTAAGTATTTATTACATCTCAATAATGACCTGAATCGGAATATGACTTGTTTCAGCTTTTGGAAGCTACAGCTAGAGCGGTCCAACCAGTGCTCGAATGGGGAGAATCGGGAATGGCAGTTGCAGATGGCCTCTCAAACCTTCTCAAGGTAAAGTAGGGATGTTAAATGGTCATGTTCCTGGGTTGATGGGTCGAACCCGACACGAACCTGAAAGTTTGACAAGCCCGAAAATTGTGTTAAGACACATGAACCCAAATACGACATACATTCACTGCCCGTTTAACTTGAAACTATATTTTCTTTTATTGTTTTTGCTTATTAAATAATCAAAGGAATTCAAATTAATTTACCATCTAATTTGATTAATGTATTCCATGCCTATATGCATCTTTCTTACCTTTTTACTTATAAAAGAAAAAAAGAAAAAAAAAGGCCGTTTCTAACAAGACCCAAATCAACCCATTCATAGGTGAACGGTCCAAAATTGTCACCTCAAATTAAACAAAATTGACCCGTTTATAACAAAACGGGTCAAAATTGTATTCATATTGATGTAATACCTGCAACTAATTTCATGCCCCATTTCTTAAACAGTGTCGCTTACCGGCTACAGTCCGGTGTCTTTCCCACTCAAGTGCTCATGTCCGAGCCCTTAGCACCTCAGTTCTTCGAGCCATTTTGCACGTGGGCTTGGTCAACCCAGGTGGTCAACCACCAACCAACCTAACCGCCACATGTGGTCCAGCTTATCAGTACTTAAACATAGATGTTATCGACTGGGAAGCAGATGTAAGCAAATGTCTAACATGGGAAGCACATAGCCGAATTGCAACAGGAATGCCGATTCAGTATCTTAATATCGCTGCTAAGGAATTAGGATGCCCCATATCCATTTAACCGCTAACCGCCACTTTATTTAAAGGTTTTCTATAGATTAACGTATGCCGATCGAGCATGTTATGATGTTTTGTTGTATATAGAAGTTTATACCGAGAAACTAATATGATTTATGTTTGTGATTTGCATGTATAATTAGTTTTTTGACAGATTGAATAATGTTGTTAGTGAAAAGAGTTGTTAGTTCTCTTTTTGGTGGTATACATAATACATGATGATTGATTGAACTGCTTAGTGAACCAAAATCGAACAATGAAAATTAAGTGATATGAATAGGTTCGGTTCTCTTTCAGAACTCCTGTCGCGAAGTGGATCAAAATTAGGGTGCTAAACCATTGTGTTTGTGGGTTGGTAGGCAGTGGTGAACTCAGGATTTATTTTCTACAGGGCGATTAGCGGGCAGTGACAGACTCGGGATTGGAGGGTTTAACCGAACTTTTAAGGGGAGCAATTGAGATTTTATCCTAAAAGTTCCACTAATTTTTTTTTTCAAGGGGGCGCCCGCCCCCTTAGCAACACGACATGTAGGTTCGTCGGCAGGTTGAACTTGAACAACACGACATGAACTGAAAATGGTGACAAATAGATGAACTAGAGCACAATATGAATAGGAGCCTATGAATATTTTGTGGTTGACGCAAACATTTACGAAATTTACTTTATATTTAAATTTTTTGTTATGTTATTATAATGAAGTTTGAGCATATTTTGTTTATTCTTTTGTAACTTTTAAGATATGATAGATATAAAATTTGTTAAGTCGTTGCGACATACGTATTTTATCCATTTCTAGATATAATCCTTTTCCTATCATATAACTTTTAAAATACGATATCGATGTGTGTAAATTTTATTTACGTTTGTCATGTATTTTTTTTTTCTTATTTTATCTTTTAAGATACATTGTGACGTAATTTTGAGTGTGTCGTTGCGGCATGCGTATTTTAATCTACGTTGGTACTGTGACAAACCAAATTGATACTATCCCATTATCCCATCAATATTGGTACCACGTCGATTTAAACTGAACACTGGTATTGATATCTCTGTCTTGGTATGATCAAAATTCTTACTGATATTATGTTTACACGTGTTAATATCCTTTAAGCATATAACGACTTTATTAATTAGGTTTTATGTTTTATGTTTTGGTTGTCATATCAAGTATCGGTAGTATATAGATACCGTAATGTTTCTAATAAATAACGACTGTATTCCTGCCACAACACGTGTGTACTATAAACTAATTATATTGAATAAAAACTATATTATATATTGTATATAACCTTAAAAGCAAAGGTCGGTGCTGACCATTTGACAAAAATCACATTCAAACTTTTCTAAATTGACAAAATTCACCCGTCAAACTTTCTAAGTTGACAAAAACCATGTTTCTAACTTGACAAAAATCGACAACATAAATTTGAGTTACAATACATTTTGACAAAAATTTAGTTCGAAAACAAGTCTGGCCGATTATAGTCTATATGTTATCATGTCATGTACAGCGCTGCCACAATACGCAACAGGTAAAAAGACTAGTATACATTAACATGCTATGGGGTAAACGTAGAGTCACTACGGGTGACTCAAGTTTTTTCTTTTTACGTGTTCGTGACTCAAGGTAAGTTTTAGTTTTACCCTTTTAAACCCTTAAATTTCTATTATACTTTTTAGTCACTCTACTTTAACTTTGCTAATATACATGTTTAGTCTCTCTACTTTAATAAAGTTTTTTTTCTCATTAAATTACTTTACTAAGATACATGTTTAATCCTTATACTTTAAATTTGCTAAGATACATTTTTAGTCCATATGCTTTTATTTCTTTTTAATATTTCGTCCTTTTGTGTACTTTTTTCACACTAACGTGATGAACCAATCTAGCTTAAATCATACAATACTGTTATTGGTATAGTTATGAACATAACCGGTATTTTGTTTGCTTTTAGTATTTCATCTTTTAGTGTTTTTTATAGGGGAAATGGAATTTAATAATCCCAACTTTGGGGGGTTGGAAGGCAACAGTCCCAACTTGAAAATTGTAACAGAGCAGTCCCAACTTGTCAACATTTTTATTCTAATGGTCCCAGACTTAACTCAGTTAGTTTTTCCAGTTAAGTGCCACGTAGGCATCCTACGTGGCAGTCCAACGTGGCAAAATCTGTCTATCTGTCAAAAAAAAAACGTGGGCCCCACAATGACACTTGTTTTTTCAATTAAAAAAATCTTTTAATATTTAAAAAATCTTTTAAATAAAGTTTTATTAACTTTTATATATAATATATATATATATATATATATAAACATATTATATATACACACATATATATCATCATCATCTTCACCACAACCACCTTCCACCACCACCGTCACCCACCTGCCACCACCGTCAACCACCTTCCGCCACCACAACCACCTTCCACCACCACCACAAACACCACCAAAACCCTCTTTCTTCCCCCACCCTTTTCTCAAACACACATAATCATCCCCACCACAACCACCTTCCACCACCACCACAAACACCACCAAAACCCTCCAATTTCTGAAACCCTAACCCTAATCATCCTCTGCCTTTGATTATAATCATCCCCACCAACAACCTGTAAAATTAGGGTTTTCCCCCAAATCGATTGCACCTTGTTAAGACCCGACAGAGAGAGAAAGAGACATCAGAGGAGAGAGAGGAGGAAGACGAAGACAGAGGAGGAAGATGAAGACGAAGGAGGAAGATGAAGACGAAGGAGGAAGATGAAGACAGAGGAGGAAGACGAAGGAGGAAGACGAAGACAGAGGAGGAAGACGAAGGAGGAAGACGAAGACAGAGGAGGACGAAGGAGGAAGACGAAGGAGGAAGACGAAGACACCGTCTCTCTCTCTCTCTCAGCTCTTTCTCTCTCTACGTTCTCTCTCTCTCAGCTCTTTCTCTCTCTACGTTCTCTCTCTCTCTCTCTCAGCTCTTTCTCTCTCTGTGGTGGTCGGTGGGCACTTGGTTGTGGTGGCAGGTGGTTGGTGGTGGTGGTGGTTGGTGGTGGTGGTGGTGGTGGTGGTTGGTGAGGAAGACAACTATTGTATATGTGTGTATTAGGGGTGAGCAAAATTAACCATAACCGACATAACCGAACCATAACCGACATAACCGAACCGATTTTAACCGATAGCCAACATAACCAATGGTTATGGTTATGAAATTTCTATAACCGACCGAGCGGTTATGGTTATGGTTATGAAGCTTTGGTTAACCGATATAACCGAACCGAACCGAACTTGTATTGTTAAATTTATGTAATAAATTTATGTTCTATATTAACTATATAGAGGTTTTTTTTACTATAATAAAAGTATGTTATTAACAACATGATATTGATGTAGTATTCTTTTTTTTTTATGATGAATTAAAATTGTAAGTTGTAACCAAGGGGTTAAATATTTTTTTTGTTAATATCTTATTAAAAGGGATCCCACATTGGTACTTTAACTAGAAAGTGTAGTCTTGATTAACTTATAAATAATAACCTAAGCTAAGTCTATCATTGTAGGTTCTGAGTTTTTAAGACCCATGGGCTTTTAATTTTATAATTTAGTCGAAACTTAGCTTTGGTTGATTTTTTTGGTTAATAACCGAAATAACCATAACCGAACCATAACCGAATTCATAACCGATTAACCATAACCGAAGTTTGGTTATGGTTATGGTTACGAAAATCCCATAACCGAAATACCGGTTATGGTTATGGTTAATGGTAAAAACCGACCCAAACCGACCCATGCACACCCCTAGTGTGTATATATGATTAAAACATGTGGGCCCCACCTCTTTTTTTTAATTGAAAAATAATTATATTTGATTAAAACATGTGGGCCCCACCTCTTTTTTTTGACAGATACAACTTTTTTTGCCACGTGGACTGCCACGTGGGATGCCTACGTGGCATTTAACAGAAAAACTTAACTGAGTTAAGTCTGGGACCATTAAAATAAAAATGTTGACAAGTTGGGACTGCTGTGTTACAATTTTCAAGTTGGGACTGCTGCCTTCCAACCCCCCAAAGTTGGGATTATTAGATTCCATTTCCCCTTTTTTATACGTATGTTGACAGTTCGATGTTATTTTTTCCATAGTTTTATGTTATCTAATTCGGTTGCTATACCTAGTGCTGGCCGCAAAGAATAAAACTACTAGTTTATATAAATTATAATCTTGTTTTAGTTTGCAGGTCTAATTATAGCTTGTTTATTAAATTACCCATGAACAACTCGAGCACTTTGAATGGCATTTTAGACTACTTACATTCTCTTTCTTGACTTAATACTATAACATGAATGGCATTTTAGACTACTTACATTCTCTTTCTTGACTTAATACTATAACATGTTTAAACGGTGCAATAGACAAATATCTTCCTTGAGATATTCCAACACCACTTTCAATCTTTATTTTTAAAGAACAATTTTATACCAGGTTACAACCTGGTGTATTACACGAATTGATATATATGTAATTTTATATATTAAGTAACTGTAATGATACAAAAAAGATTAACATTGATCATTGTAACACCGTAGGCAAATCCCACATCGGTCGTTGCTAGGAGAGATCCTTGGTTCATAAGTATTCCAATGTCTCGTAAATCATCAACGCGTTTTGAGCTTAGTTGGTTGTGGAGCACATGAAAACTCCACATTTGGACGTGCTCAGATGGGAGTATTATCAGGATGAGTGACCTCCTGAGAAGTCTCCACCAGTGCAAGGAAAAACAAATCCATGAGCATCAGGTACAAAGCGGACAATATTGATGGCGAGAGGGGTCTCGTAAATCACTAGCGTGTTTTCGGCTTAGTTAGCTTTGGAACACATGAAAACTCAACCTTTAAGCGTGCTCAGGTGAGAGTAGTAGCAGATGAGAGTAGTAGCAGGATAGGTGACCTCCTGAAAAGTCCCCATCGGAGTAACAAAAAACAAAATCCGTGTGTTCCTAAATGGGTAACCCATTGGGGACAAAGCCGACAATATTGACTATGACAGCGGTCGGAAGTTACAAATAAAACACATATATCTTTAAAAAAACCCCATGTATCGTAGAGACTGAATAAACCTATGTTACACAAATTGTATAAATATATTGTAATCACTTAACACAAATAGTCGTCAAGATATGTCTTTAAAGAATAAACTTTGATGTATTATATACTTATTCTAATATTTTACATTGTTCTTTTATTTATTACAGGTTAATAACATGTGTAATATTCAGGGTTAGATCGATAAAATATTAAATGTACTATTACATTATAAACAAAGAACATTGATTAAAAAAACTAAATAAATATAGGAGTATTTAATAAGAAAAGGAAACAGAAAAAATTATGATTTAATAGAAGATAGACAAAAAAATAAAGATGAGAAGACACTTGAAAATGACATGGGTCTTAAAATGTTTTTATTTATTATATAGTAAATAAAGATTATATTTTAATAATATTAGATATTTAATAATTTAATAACATTAGATATTAATTAATAATTATTAGAGTGCAGGGAGTGTGTGTGTGTGTGTGTGGGGGGGGGAGCCCCTTATGCGGTGACTTTTTCATGGGCGTGGGGGAAGGGGGGAGTGAGGTGTTTAGTTTTCATTGGGTCTTTAAAAAAATTGAAAAACAAGAAAAAGTAACCGTTGTGGGTTTAAAAAAGAAGAAAATTCAAATTTTAAATAAGTATAACAATGGATCTAAAAAAATAAAAATTATAAATTTTTAAAAAGTAACAGTTGGATGTTTAAAAAAAATATTATATATTATAACATTACATAAACTTAAAATAAAACATTACATAATCCTAACATTACATAATCCTAAAACATTAAACCTAAATTACTTAAAACACACCTATGGAGAGTAGTTATCCCAATCCTCTAGAAAGTACTCCGGCAATGACACCGAACGATCGCTATCACGACCGTCCGACCTAGCATCCGAGCGGATGTAGCCAAAGTCAGGACTTGGAAGATTATATGGTTCATCATCCATACTCACATACTCCCCACCAATGTCCGCTTCGTACCCTTCCTCATTTGGAACCGGAGTAGGAGGGTTTGGAACTGGAGCAGGAGGGTTTGGGTTGAGGTTGGGTTGTGTCTCCACAAGTTGTAGTTGCCCCAATCCCATCACAACCATGTTGTAGTCAAGAGCCCAGATATATTCCTCATCTGTAAGAGGAGCATCTGGATCAATACAGGCCGAACCTGGTAAAGGAGGAATGGTTGTTGCTTCATGATAAGGAGTGTACACAGTGATTGACGAGGAGGAGTGTACACTGGTTGACGAGGAGGAGTGTACACTATTGGAGGAGGAGATGACAGTGGTTGAGGTTAGGGAGGAGGAGAGGACAGTGGTTGTGAATGTCGTTGTCGGCAAGAGTATCGCCAGAGGTTTGAAGGACCGGCTGAATCGTTATAATAACCACCATCCATAACTTTCTTTGTGTGTGTAGATTGAATTGTGAGATCAAATTGTGACTAACTCTGAGTATTCTGTCTTGTATTTATAGGCTTAGAAAAGTAGCCGTTTGAAAAGTAGCCATTGAAAAAGTAGCCGTTGAAAAAATATTCGTTTGAATATTATTTTTATTAAATATTTAAATAATTTTTTAGTAAATATTTACACAATTTTTTCAGTAAATATTTTAAAAAAATATTTAATTTATTAAATAGATTTAGTTTTCAATTATACTTTATAAAAAAAAGAAAAAAAAATTCCATGTGGCACTCTCCCTTCTTTCCCCACAATTTTCACCTTTCGTACCTGAGTCCTACGAGTACCACAAGTACCACGTGGCACTCTCCTCCATTTCCCCACAATTTTCACCTTTCCTCCCTCCACTCCCTATAGTCTAAATAAATTTATTTAATGGAGATACTGACATGTTGCACTAATTTGATTTTTTAAATATAAATTTTAAATGCTTTATTCGAATAAGGATTTTAATGTTTCCTTGTTAATTTAACTAGGTGTATTAATACGCGCGTTGCGCTTTTCACATGACGTGTTAACGCGGATTTTTGTAACCGATAAAGGCATAGAGAACAATGAGAAAATACAAAAGTGGCAGCGGCTACGCAGAGAATACCGAGAATCTCCCGCGGTCCGTGGCATATGGTGGAGATGGCGCACGGTAGATGTGGTCGGTGACCGGCTGCGTATGTTAGAGTGAAGCAGCTATTCATTTCGTGGTCGTTAAATATATAGATAATAAACAAACAAAAACCGAACCCGTGTGAAATCGGGTAAAAAAAACGCATTATGTCAGGGGCCAAAATGGAAAAAAAAAACTTAATAAAAAGGTTGGTGGCCAAAATGGGAAAAAAAACTTAAACAAAAAGTAAAAAAACATTGTGTGGCCAAAATGAGGAAAAAAAAAAAAGTTAACAAAAAATTTGGTTGTAAAAATGGAAGAAAAAAAAAATTAACAAAAAGAGCAAAAAAAAAAGTGACCAAAATAGAAAAATGAAAACATAACTATTTAAATCGACTTGCTAATTAATATATTCTAATTCTGACCTCTTATGATGATTATATAACACTAAAGCAAATTCATAGAAAATTGTTAAATACAAAAATGAAAGGATATGTATCCTCCCTTCTAACTAAGTTCTTCAAATCATAACAAATAAAAATCATTATCACATACAAAAATCATATAACTTAAAAGTAACAATGGATTCCGCAAATTTTCTAGCAAGATAAATATTTTGTGTAGTGTCGATCGTTAATTTTTTTTGTTGTATCATAATATTCGGTAAATCGGTCTGATTACTCCTTGTTATCGGTATGAGAGGCTTGTAGAAGTGAGTCCTTTTTCGGTTGACTGGTTTTCGGAAGTGAATATGATCGGCGTTCTTTACCACCAGGTTTCGATGAGGCGTTACCATACCAAACCATGCCCAAAATGGCTATAATCATCCCGAGAACCACGTGAAGATTGAGCCCTTCTCTACCGAAGAAGACGAACCCAAGTGTGAGCACGAGTATTGTTTTCATGTGACCGAGGACTTGGAATGTGACTGCAGTGAACCGCCCAATGCAGATGAATTGGCTCAAGTTGGTCCCAATTGCGATCGTGCATGATAGGAGTAAGAAAAACTGCAAATTTGTTACGACAGTCAAAATCAATATCAAAAGTCAAGGTCAAAGTCAAAGTCTCAAACACTGTTCATGTTTTACGAAAACCTAAAAAACACCCCGGCCATAACCGCATTGCTTATTTCGTACACTTAAGTGTTCACTGCATAGTTGTTAAAAGCCATCGCCTCTTGCGCCTAGGCCCATTTTTTAGGCGAGGCGATGTGCTTGCGCTTTGAGTCGAGGAAATTGCGCTTTAATTATCCAGGTGATGGTTTAGGCGTGCATTTCAGCTAGATTCCCAAATTTTGGAGAGTTTCCAACCAAATTTGTTAAATTATGGCTAGATTCCAGCCATATTTCTACTTTTATCTAAGGAAAACTACTTCTATGCACTAATACATCAATATTTTAAAACTTTTGATATTAAATAGATGAAAAATAGTATTATTTTAATATATTTTTCTTTATTCGTTTTTTTATCTCAGGCCCTCGCTTTTTTTGCGCCTCACGCCTAGGCCCAGGCGAGACCTATGCGTCTTGAGTGCGCCTAGCGCCTTTGATAACTATGGTTCACTGTCGGTATTTAAATTTGATTCGAGTTCTTTGTTTTATAAAAGCAGGTTTTGCGCTTTTGGGGTCTTTACCCTCGCCTAGTGAATAAGATCGGGATGTGGCAATTTGACTCATTGTATTACAAACGGGTCAATTAAGTTTATCTTTTATGTCTAACAAGTCCAAACAGTTAGAACCATGTTGACCTGTCACCTGAGACCAACCTATTTAGCTAAACGTGTTCGCAAGTTTGAGCCAAAACTGATCGAACTCGTTTAGGTTTACCCAAACCCATGAAATTTGTGTTAGGTTCGTGTCATGTTGAATATTCACACCCCTACCTATGGTGATGCTACGTTTTGTAAATATTCAGGAGTATTGACAACGCACAAGATGGTAGGCCTAGACCAAATTTGACGAAATAAAGATATATGTGAGAATGAGGTTGACGGAGACATGGCAGTACTTACCAGAGATGCGGTATCATATTTAAAATCATCCACTCGCTTGTTTGTCAACCAGTAATCCACAAAGGGGCCTGCTAGTAGCAGGGATCCAGCCTGGATGGGCGCAGTATGTCCTAATAGATTGAAAGAACTCAATTGGTATTTCCTTTGAAGATGATGCACATACTGCAAATGAATTTTTTGGTAAGTCTTAAGACAAAAGATCTAGCTGCTTCAAAATGCTGTACAAGAAACTAAATATAAGCTGCTGAAATGAAATGTTAGAAATATGGATAACCCATGTAAAGCCATTGGTAGCGATGGGTTGGACGGGTCAGTTAATGGATCAAAATTGGTTCAGATAGAAAACGATAATTTTTTGCGATGTTAAATGGATCAGGTCAGGTCATGTTAGTCTGCCCCACCTTTTACTTTTTTTTTTTTAATTCTTAATGCAGTAAATGCAGGGGTTTATGCGTAAAATTACCATAACTAAATGTCTCAAATGTACAAAAAATATTACAATGACTAAAACAGAACAAAAGTGCTGTACATTGGTATTTTATGTAAAAGTAACTGTGAATATGAAGACAAAACTATATTATTACTAGTTGCTTTCAAATAAAACAATTTAAGCATCTGAATACATATTAGGTGGCTTTTGACTCATATGAACCCACTTTTAGCTAAATTTCAACATTTGACTAGTTATCAATAAGACACAACTCGAAATGATCCATTTCCATATGAATGAGTTAAATCGTGACCTTGAGCTGTTGAACTTGAAACATTATCCACATGTATGTATCTTATGTTCTTTAATACTCCTTCAGACCCAAAATTCTCGTCCATGTTACTAATTTAGTCCGTACAAAAAAAAATATATATCTTTAATTACTGAATTTCCCATTTTACCCTAAGTTACCATTATCATAAAGACAAGTTTTTCACGTCAATAGTGTCTTAAATGCAAGGGTAAAGTGGGCATTATACTAAATGTTATGTGCCTTATGTCCAAGGTTTGATAACTAAAAGACAAGGGGGTACATGCACCAATCGGGTTTGTCCCGATTGCTAAATGTTATGTGCCTTATGTCCTAGGTTTGATACAAAGCCACTATCGAGCCCGGGGGTTTCACTGGAAGCAGCCTCTCTATTCCCACCGGTTAGAGGTAAGGCTGTCTACATCTTACCCTCCTCAGACCCTACCTTAGCTTTTGCTATTGGTGGGATTAACTGAGTATGATGATGATGATACAAAATCTTAAACTAAGTTTTTTTTCCTTTTTTCGAGACAGTTATTTTGGGATGGTGGGAGTATAGAGATAATCTAGTGAGGAAAAAAATTACTGTAGCATGGAAAACTTACATATTGTTGAAGAGCTGTACTCCAAACAGCAACAACAGCAGCAATGAAACCTTTAGTATTAACACTCACGTCAGTAACAGTACAGACAGCAACACCCAGAAGAACGATTAAAATGCTGAGTTTTGTGTCTCTTGAATATCGAATCTTATCAAAAGCAACTTCCAACAGGCAGGATACAGGGATCATACTCAATTTTGCTATCTGACAATGATAGTAAAAATTAGTTAAACATTAATACAAATTACCTGGCTATATCTGTATGAATCTGTTTTAATAAAGATTGGTGAACAGTTGTAAAGACTTCAAAAAAAATATTATAATTATAATATTACCTGGTAGAATCCTACAGAGTTCCACATTAGACTGACATTCATTCCAACAATGGAGAAGTTAGCGAATATGACAAATTTAACAAGATCTGCAATGGGTAGATGAGATGGTTGGATATAACCCAGCCACCTAAGAACCATAGTCATCAAAGTTGTTGTAACAAAATGTAACCCTGTTAATGTTGTAGCTGCATACAAAGAAATAACTATATGTCAACAGACAAAAAAAAAATTACTCACAATAAAAATGAATTATCACTAAACCAAAAGAGACAAATCTGCTAGTATCCAAGTACTATGACTACTATCCATATATAAAATTATCTGCCAGTATCCTCACTAGTCACTATTAAGGGTCAACCTAGTAAGAAACCCAAGTGAGGGCAAATTCAAATTGACCCATTAGCTGTTCTTTAATTATACGGTTTTGAACCATTAGCAATATGGCATACACAAAATGATCATTAACAAGTAAATGGGTGAAAACTGAAAACTGTCAATCTCCAGAAAGTAGCAATATTGAGTGACAAATGTGGGGAGTGGAACTAAACTGCTGGGTCTTTTGTTGATACATAGTTTGTTAAATATGGGGTGGATGTTGGTATTAAGGATCTTTCTTATTGCAATACTTGCTAATGGGGATGCAAAAGGCAAGTTGACTGCAAGGGCTATGTATGGGTTGCTTGTTGAAGTTAAAGCTGTGATGCAGTCTCTTAATGCCACTGAAGACTTCAGTTTCCTGTTTATTTTGTTTACGTGCTCGTTTACTGTTTTAGTTTTGTGTTTGTTTGGTTTGTGTGGTTTTGTCTTGCAGGTTGGTTTGGCGCCATTTGTATAGATTTCATTTCCTGTCCTGTTTGGACCGTGTATGGTCTCAAACATAGTTTAACTGTGTGTTTGATGTTTAGTATGTGTATGGCTAATGTCCAGGATTGGATATCCCTCTTGTTAGGCCTTAGTCTTCAAGTTTATCATGTTTGGTGTGTTCCTTGAGGTGTATCCCGGAACGCCAATGCCTTTATGTTGTATTTATTTTTTTGTTCTTGATAAAATTTACAGGGGTGCCGTCTCCCTTACCAAAAAAAAACAAACAAACAAGGATTATGATTTTCCTCTTTGAGGCTCGAATTTTTCTATTGAACTGCATTTCTAGTTAGGTTTGAGGTTCTACATATTTGAGGATAGATAAACCACAAGATACTATATTTTGAAGATGATAGAAGAAAAAGGTCATAACAGAAGTGCCTATAGGTAAAAAGCAGACAAGCAGTCAATCATGAACCTATAACAAATGAACTGTCCTTGCTTAGTGGTATAATTTTATAAAAATTGTCATACCTAGTAAAAACATCAGTGCGAACAAATGTCTATACTCATCTTTATTGTTATCACACATGCATGTTTTGCTGCATTACGGCATATACAAACTAACGACACCAGTATAACTGTTCACAGCATTTCCTCCATTATGAGGGACTAAGGATTTGTGGTAAATGAACTTTAACAAAAAAATATTAAGTATGTAACAAGATACCAGATTGACTAACGATATGTAAATACAGAACTTACCAAATGTGAAACCATATGTTGCCATTAAAGCTTTGTTCACAATGATGATCCCAACAGAAGTGACTATGTTGAACATCCATGCAGCAATGTCTACTGCTGCCTTTTTATCAGCCTTTTTTGATGGAGTCATTTTCACAATATTTTGGTATTGTTCAACGGAAAAGGTAAAAAGTTTCACCCCTTGCAAACAAAAAATAGATTTCTGCGATTCCACATAACCCAAGGAAGCTTTCCTATTGCTTCACTGTTATTTAATAAAATAGATAAAAGGTTAACAATAAGCAAATTATTTTAAGTTGTCAAGGGAGAATTCATGCAGTAGCACTGGAAAAAAGGATTACAAATGCTCCAAAGATTTCTACTCGAAATCTATAAATTTTAAACATTAAAAAATTGCTTACACAAAGCTAAACTACCAAAAATACAAGTACATATACTAGTGCAACTAGAGCAATTTTTTCACAAACTGCAATTTTTATTGTAGTGTCATATTTGAAAAGTAATTTCAGGTGCAACGCTAGAAAGTAAAAATAACAAATTTGCTGAGTGTTATTGTGAACAGTGAACTTCAAACAAGCAGTTTAGCATCATATTAGAGAACCTAAAGTTGCAAATTCATGGCTCCTAAGTCCTAAATCCCAATTGCTAAAAATAACAATAAGTTCTTTTCTAATCCATATCAATACTCAATAGCATAGCAATCTATGATGGACAGAAAATATATTCATGGATTTAGTTATATGTTTAGCTACAAATGATAAAAACACAGTTCACAAACGATTAAAATCTTCTTAAGTCCAAACAGTGTCAGATCCATTTAAAAAAGTACTTAAATTAATCAAAATCAAAATCCTAATTAAAAACTAATGAGATCGAAAAACGTTATCTTAACTAAAATTATTCAACTAATCATCTAACACCGAAAGAGCACAGAATGTATGTGCCATGGTTGTTAATAGCGACCATAGCGCCCGCTATAGCGAATAGCGTAGCGTAGCGCTCATGTGTCGCTATATGGTTGATAGCGACAAATAGCGAGATTTTTATTTTTTTAGTATATTTTTGGTAAAATACACATATGAAACATCTCTAAAAAGTTCTTCTAGTGTATCGCTAAACATGGAATAGCACCCGCTATTTCATCGCTATGTAGCGTATCGGTAGTTTGTCGCTATTGTCCGCTATTCGCTATTAACAACTATGGTCTGTGCCACTAGATATAAAAAAATGCGAAAATAGTTTATAATCCAATTAACTTGAACAAAACTAATGTACACTACGTGGTAGTCCTCACAGCTAATTCGTGCCAGAATCTAATGATTATGATTATAGTCTTACACTATCAATCAATCATCATGACATGATACAGCTCAAAGAGAGGTTGCTACTGTTGCACATTGATTTCATTAACCTTCTTCCATAACATTAAATTAGGATCCATGCATATTTCATAATTTTGTTCCTTTTAATTATAATTTGCATTCTTAAGGAACAGAATAGAACAGAAAAAATGTCTAAAAAAGTTTGCCTACTACAAAACGCTAAATCAATTAGGAGATTGACTGACTGACCATCTCGAATCGGTCTCTATCACATCACACAACTCAACTCCTCAACTTATATTAATCTCACATCATTTTCCTAAAAAAACTTCACAAACACAAACTCAATCCATTCCAAATCAATCAATCAAAAATATTAACAACTAATAGAAATGTAGATCCATAAGTTAACCAGATCTTCAAAACAGCCTACTACAAACACTTAAAAAACCTAACAAAACAAGTGTTAACATCATTATTCAGATCGCGATTAAACTTATAATTTGAGATCTAAAAACAAACAAAGAAACAAACATATGAAATTGTGCAGTTTATAACGGATTAAAAGATGCGTAAACGTACCGTTGTGGATCGACGATGATGAATTGAGATCTTTGGAATGGAATGGAACGGTTGGTCGCTCACACGATTGAAGGTGTTAGTTAGTGTGTGTGTGTTTGACTGAATTGTAGTGTAATATTAATAAACCCACGCTCCCAAACAAGTGAAGAATTTAAAGGAAGAGAAGGTGCACGGTAACTCTACTTTTTTCTTTTTTTTTTTCTATTTTTCTAGACGAGAGTGCGTAAATTTACATTACTGACGAAAAAAAACGGTGAGGATTGGACACCCTGGGCCTTGACGAAAACGCATAAATATACGCTACCGAGAAAAAATAGTGAGGATCGATACACTCTGGACCCTCTAAAAGCTTCACCCCTGTATATGAATGGGTGTTGTAATTTGGTGAAAATTGTTAATTTTATCTAACACGGTTGTAACATCTTCTTCTTTGTGGTTTTTACATCTTGTTAATTTTTATCAAATCCATTGAAATTTCTTAGTTAAATGAAGGGTAGGTATATCAATCATCAATCATTATTATTAGGGATGAGCATTTTGGTACCGGTACCGATTCGGTACTCATTGCTTTTCGGGATTGGTACTTTCAGTTTGGTATGGTATTGTATTTTACTGATAAATACCATAACGTACTGAGCATTTTTTATACCAGACCGGTACCCCTTTTTAGATATTTTTAGGATCGATACTTCCGATACCGGTATGGTACCTAGCTAATCCTAGTCATTATACTAGTAATTATACATATATTGGACGAGGGTTGCAATTTTCATAAAATCACATCTAACTATTATATTTAGCATAACATGTATGATTTAGCTATTTTCATCATAACTTTATATGTAATAGTTTTCATATAAATATATAATTTATACTGTTTGATAGCATTTTAATGATCATTTAGAGGCTACCTCTTAATGGTTCATAACCATTGAATGATTAAAAGGTAACCTTAAGTTTTGAATGGTTAAGAGACAACCATTAAAATGTTGACTCCTAACCATTCATACTTAAGATTACATCTTAACCATTAAGAGACTATATCAACCATTCAGATGTAGCCTCTTAGTGACCATTCAGAAACTACCAAACAACCCCTAAATAATTATTATTTATATTATTTTATTAAGGAGAAGTAATGTACAGCATGGTAATTTGCATTTCCGTACAACTAAACAAGCGAAGTGTACAACATATTTAAGCAAGAAATATAAAGTTATTATTGGGATAGTTGTGAGAATTAAGACACTTAGGAGACCTCTTAGTGACATTCAGAGACTACCAAATAGCCCCTAAACCTACGGTCCGAATGGGTAATGGTGGGTTTTTTGAGATCAAAAGGAAAAAATAAAAAAGTCAAAAACTGTAAGGCTAAGCTAAGGAGGTGGACCATGTGGTTCCACAAGCCCATCATGGGGATTTATCGATGTTGGATCCAACTATGGTTCACAAGTTGGTCAATGGGCCTAAGGGTCCATCCAAAACGAACTAACGTCCAATCCAACTATCCAAGTTGAAATAAAAGAAAAAAGATTGTTGTTTCAAATAATTTCACGAGAAAAGATCGACGGAACTGTGGGATAGTGAACGAGTTGAAGCCATTGGGTATTTTGATTCCATCGGCCGACTAGCGCCTAGCGAGTTCTACAACACTGGATACACCTATTTATCTTATTGTGCTATGCAAACAAATAGTTTTTTATTATTTAACCCATGTAGTACACGATCCTATATATAGCCTAGTAAAATAATATGAAACATACCAAACTTAGTTTTTTCTAACTTAAATAAGCTTAAACTAATCCTACAAACATAAAATAATTAAAAAAATAACCCTTCCCGAAACCAGTTTACTGGAAAAAAAATGTATCGGTTCAGGCGTTCAGCCCTTGATGACAAAATAAAACACATAGCATACGAACTAAACCACTTATGTTAACCTTTCCGTTACTTTCAAGACAATGCTTAAAATAAGATTAACTAATTAATTAAGTGGACATATAATGTCACAAATAAGTTGCTAGAAACGTCCTTCACGGGTAGCTGAGTTGGTGAATGAATCAGGGATCTCTCTTGGAGGTCTCAGGTTCGATTTCCACAAAGGATATAATGAGAAATGATGGATGACTCATTGCCTATGGTCATGAGTTCAAGTCCTGATCTTGCCAGGTTTTACCGCTTCACAACTGTCGTGCCTTCGGACGGGTATGTGGGTCGGGTTTTCCCTGGAAGCAGGCTGTCGGGCGGGCTAGGGGCTTCGTGCGTCCGGGGTGGGCCGGGCTGTGCCCCTGTCTTTGCCACTGGGGGGCCGCGTACGAAATACCTGGCGTTGTTTAGTTGGCCGTTCAAAAAAAAAGTTGCTAGAAACATGTATATTGTTTCTTGTATCAAACTAGTGGGAATGCCCGCGCGTTGCAGCGGGGGTCCCGACTAATATCAAATTCAGTTATGATGTTTATCGTACCGTAGATGCATACTTTGGTTTTGGTAATGGTGATTATGAGAGCGTGGTTATTGATTTAGACTCTTAATTTCGAATCCGTGAAAGCAAATATGCAGTCAATCAAATTAACAAGAGGACATGCTTGGTCACCGATTTTGGTGTTGCTGATGATGAAATGTACACGCTAGTTACAAGCTTGAGACGATTAAAGAAGAAGAAGATACAATTGATATAATAAATGAAGATTGACGAACATGAGGAGAGGGTATACTCTCATACTAATCATCTCTCTTGTCGAGAAGGAATTTCTCAAATTATCAACATTAGCGTTTTAATTAAAAAATCAAACCGAATTTCAAACATTATATTCCATTCATCGAAAATATGCCTAACATAACTCAGATTTGGCCGTAACCAAATTTGCATTATTATGAATACTATGTAAAAGTCCATGCCTCTTCAAAGATCAATCTTCATCAGCTGAGCAAGTGTTAAGGTCTGATGCAAACATTTATAAAGTAAGAAAAAAACAAAAGCCATAAATTAAACCCATGAGAAAACAAATTATGATGGTTAAAAGTAAGATAAAAGTACTGGAGACCAAGCAATATGGGAAAGTTAAACTAACATACTCATTAAAGAATTGCAATTGTGTACAAAGAACTATATTTAAGCTAATGGATCATAATTTAACATAGCATGTTATATGCACTTATTGATAATGTGAAAAATTTTAAGAGCATGAGCGGGTAGTTATGTTTGTTTGGCGCACACTACCTCCCAGGTTTCATGTAATTGATTTCTGGCTAAATAAAAGTGGAGACATGTTATGTACTTGTATTTTTTTTTATATTTTTTTAGCACACGTTACCACTGGCACCTTCTCAATTGCAACCATATATCACATAACCATTTTCTAAAACTTGAAAACTATCATTCTACTTGACAATGATGCAATATAATTTTCCATGAAGTAAGTTCCTATTCATTTGTGTGGATATGTTTGTGTATGTTAGACCCATATGTAAGTCTTATTTCTGTAAAAAAAAATCGCCAACTATTTCAAAGTACACCATAGTTTTATAATGAATTCCATGCGGGTAATTGAATAGTATATTATAGCAGTTTTCAACATATTATTTGTTATGTGATGAACACACAGATGTGCATTCGTTTGTTATTCAAGAGAATGAGGTATGAATATACGTACCTTGCATAAACCTAATACCATAGCCTTTGAGAACTGTAACCAATGGAGTCAAAATCCCTAGGGAGTTGCAGTTGTTTGCTCCCCTCCTAATGGGGCAAATTGACCAAGATGCTACACAACCAACCATACCTGTGTCAATATGTTGCTACCATTCATTTTTTTAAAGTTTTTTTGTGCATTTTTCAGTAGGTACCTGAAAGGCCGAAAACGATGATGTCCAGGCTCTCGCTCGGAATCGTATAGGGCCTTCTGGCTCTTTCTCACTCTTGTCCATAGAGTTGAAAAATTTTGCAAGGTAGGAGCCCTGCTGAGCTACAACCTGCAGAGTACCAAGCATATCATGCATCAGAAAACTAATTAATTTTAGACAAGTCACATAGCAATGGCAGAGAATGCAAAACCTGACATATTATCAACCAAAGTTGGATATCAAGTCAGACAAATAGTAGCTAGTGTCTTCTAACTCAGAGGTGTCACCCAGAAAGAAGAAAAAGATGGTTGATATAGTAAAGAAAACATATCTACAACCAAATTGCACAAAAGAAAGATTTTTAAGATATTGTTTTACTATAGCCATCTCTAAGAACTTGCCCTATAGAGGAAATTTTACAGTGATATATTTGGTTATTTACTGCAGAGCATACCGTTTCTGTCAAATCAAGTGCTCCACTTATGATTGTAGTCTCATCATGCGAAAGTTCACCCCCTTTACCAGCCTACCATGATTATTTTAAGAACAACAACAAAACAGTATAGCACAAGTTAGACTAAAAGAAGCAAACTGAAGTATGGTGGCAAATCAACTATTTGTGTATGGGCTTCAGATGCAAGCTGGGTTCAGGCTGGAATGAGTCATTTTCATAGCAGCCTACAGAGTAGGTTGAGTTGGGTTGACCTATAAATGCCTTCTGGTCAATATTTAGCTTCTTATAAAGAGATAATGTGTTGGTTATGTTTACAAAAACAATATCATTATAATGCTAACATAAAATCTTCATAATCACGTTTTAAGAGGTTGTATGCATGGTAAGTAGACTTCGGCCTCTGGGCGGCGTTCTACATATTTCACGGTTTGACCCATTTTAATTTTTTTATCTGACCATCTTGAAACAAAACTCAGCCCAAATCGACCCATTCATAAAATAATAGGTTGAGATGCCACCTCTGGCCAATATATAACTTTGCACCAATTGTAAGTAAACAAGTCGAAATCACAGCCTCCGGCCAATTTGTAACTTCATGCCACAAACGACCAATCAAGGATGTTTACCTCTTGGCCGTGAATGGAGATAAGCGCTTTCAACTGGGCACGTCGAAACAGGGTATCACTATGCCCAATTAAAGCATCTAAAACCTGCATATTTGTCAAATATAATATAAGATGTTGGTAAACCTTCTCTGCTGTAGTTATAGATACATCAAAAGGTAACTGAATTTTTAAAGAATTCTGAGACAAATGCAACTACATAACGATTGAGACAAACAATAGTTAACAAGGCTAAACTATATAAATAGTTGAGAACCGTAAAATCGCATATAGCACATGTGCTAGTTGCCTAGTTGTGAATGTTAACTATACTACAACTCCCGAGTTAGCAAAATCAAAAGTGAATTTTATCGTTTTATGCAAGTCATGTCACATAAGCTAATATGGCTATTTAAAACAACTTGCATGAAATTACCTTTCCAACAGGATAAGCAATAGGATAGCAAATGACCATTAAAACTCGAACAAGCCCAACAAAATTAGCACCCACAGCAAGGGGATATCTTACTGATATTGCTTGCGGAATTACCTGGTATTGTACAATACTTTTTATGAATGATCGATCATGTAGATATCTTACTATAACAACGGGAACGATCATATAATAACATTAAAATTAAATACCTCTCCAAATATTAGTATAAAAGTCACAGACAGCAACACTGCAACCGCTGGATGGAAAATCTTGCCCAGGTATATAGGAGGAGCCTGTAGCGAATTAAAATGGTATCAATTCCAGAGGTGTAAAAATTAAAATCACAATATATGTGAAGCCTATAAGTTGTACATTCAATGACATGTAAAACTAAAGTTCAATTTCAGTGTACTGGTTTTAGTTAAAAGGGTTTGTTAAAGTGTCATGTAGGCAGTGGGACTTTACTTAAACCACACTTTCACAATAGTGTAGTGGTTTTAGCTAATTTACAATTGATTTTTAATCTTTTATTTTATAAAATGGAAAACAATTTTTGATTGGTTGGATTGTGATTTAGTCCACACACCCAACTCCTCACGCCCATTAACCGGTTATCGAAAGGGAGGGCATGAGACCCATTGGTGCCCCTCATAACTTGCTAGTAATGGTTTAACGAATAAAAGCTAGATACATTGAGAGTATACATATCTTTTTTAGTTATTGACAGGTCACATAACATTACTATGACTAAGACGGCATAGAGTTCACTAACTCGGAAAAGTTCTTTTTTTCTCTCCAATAATTGTTTCCTAAATATTAGTGACTCATTCGGCCATTGACACTAAATATTAGATAATCAAATAGTTTAAACTTATGACGATGATGAAACTTATATTGCTAGCTATATGCCAAAATGAAGTTACGTCAGTCAAAATCTACAAAATCTACATAGTAAGATGATCAACAAGCAAGCATAGTACAAAAAATTTAAAAACGCACATTCTTTAGCAGCAAAAGTTTATACTCATAAAACTGGGCCCAAAATCCTGCTGTTGACAAGGAGGTATAATCGCCACGTCAAATTCCGAAGTTACTTTAAACCCTAAGTACTGGTTCTTGATCATCTTTTAAATAACCCCCTTTAAACAATAGTCCTCAATGAATAAAAACAAAAAAAATTACTTGTCGTAAACACTTAAAAAGCTCCACAAATGTCACAGACACGTAACTTCTGATCAGTTTGAAAAGCAAAAAAAAATTAACAAATGAGATTTTTTATTAGGAAAAGGATAAACACTTCATCATAAAACTAATGTGCAGAGAACGTACAACTCGCACATCTGCAGCAGTATACTTAGAGGAGTCTGTAACAGGTTCCTGACGAGGAGGCAAGTGAATTGAAAGCTGCAAAAAAAGAAGATAACAAAAAAAACATCTGATAAGTACACACTGTAGAGAAAAACGAAACAAGATATAACCAAATTATTCTATCATTTTAAAAACTTAGTGATTAAAGAAACTTGTAACATTGCAACAAGTTAATTTTAAATTAGATGATGTGATGTGATGATGTTGGGGCACGTTATTGCACCTAAACTAAATCCATAAGCATTACCATTCATGTGTGTGTAATAAACAAAAACGCACTTATTTTTCACAGGGAACCATTTGTTCTTTTTGTACCTTAACATTTTAAACCACTCCAAATAGCCATCCAAATCATCCTTTAAACAGAAAAAAACTGTCAATCCATAACAACCCTCCAGGCCTAAGAATCAAAGAATCATCCACGTTTAACATTGCACCCTACATATCTCTTTTCAAAAATTAATAGGAAGATTATTAGTCAAAGCTGATTAAAAAAAGACTAAGAACATTTGAGATATTGAATAGAAAGAATGAATACCCATTGGTGTGCTCTGTTTTGGCGATGAACCGCATAGCTAGGGCTGCAATTGCGTTGATCACCACAATTGAACCCTAAATTCCAAACCATTTTCAGTTACATACATCATCATTTGTCACACATAATTAATAACAAAGTTAGGCTTTCCTGCAAGGGTAATAAAATTTACAGAAGATTGATTACATTCTGATTAGCGAAAAAAAAGAGGCGATGAACCTAAAATTAGGGAACCTCTGTAGCAAATTAGGTTTCTTGGTGAGCATTCGGGATTGATTATAAATGGATGGTATTTGAAAGTACAACAGGTGATGATTTGAAAGGGTTTCACCATATGAATAATGAATTATCAATTATATGAATGAAGATGGGCATTGATGAAATAATTAGGAATAACTATGAGCAGGAACACCTAAGGGAGAGGTTATGGGTTCAAGTCCCACAAGGAGAAGAAATTTGCCGTTCAAAAAAAAATAATAATTAGGAATAACTAAACTGAGTAAATGCGACCGTTTCAAGAATATAGTGGTTTATGTTAATTCATTGGTTGCATTAGTGACTTGTACACTTGTCATCAAAAGTTATACGCAAGGGCATAAGTGGAAGAAAAGAGCTAAAAATAATAGGTTTACACTTGTGTCTCTTCACATACCATCTTAACTTTGCCAAGTTGGACATTTTTTGCCCATTGCCCCCTCTTTATAATGTAGTAGAGATAATTGTAATTTTGCGTGAAGAAGTTGACAATTATAAGACAGATGGCGTGTGTTTGGAAACATGGGTTTTTTTTTATATAATTTATATATATCGTTAAGTCAACCCCTTACGTACTAATTTAATGGAAGCACAACAATAAAGATGCGGTGACACGAATACTAAAAGATGAAGTCGTGTTTCGATATTAAAAACAAATTCAGTTAATAAATGAATTAGAGGATAATGAGCACTTTTAAAGTTTTAACAATAAAGCTTATGAGCCCATGACTTTGTTCTACGCAAGTAAAGATTTCTTAGAAGGTTACCTATCCTATAATTACCCTATCCACACACCTTTTAACCGTAATATTCTCATTTCATCCACAACCAATACACCATAAACAAGTTGCTTGTATTTAAGGTCGACATTACTTATTATTTAGTACTTTTCATGTGGATGGAACAATGTAGTATTTGCCTAAAAATGGGTTACAAACACTCTCTTGAGCATGCATCCTACCCGACAAGCTAGGGTGGATCTAAAGAAGGAGCAAGGGTAACGTCCGTTACCTCTCAACTTTTTTGGCGTAGTGTATTTTTAAATTTTTTTTACGTGTTTTGTATTACATTACCCGTGAAAATTATGTAACGTTACCCCTGAAATCTTGGTCTAGATCCGCCACTTCCGACAAGGTTTGCTTTGCCATCATGAAACAAAAAAACAAGTAACTCTTTTACAACTGGTGACATTCGGTCCATTCATTCCAACTAATACTATTCGCTTTGTTTCCAATGACTAATAAGTTCATAACTTTGTTTTTTTTTGTTGCTTAGGTGGAGACCTAAAAAGAGGACGCTCACCATATAATTACTCTTACAGACAACACTTAACTACGAATTCACAGTCTAATGCGCAAACCAATGAACTTAAAACGTCTTAGGCCCTGTTTGGAAAGCCTCTTAATCACACCGGTCAGAGGTACCTCTGACCGAAGCAGAGGTGGTGGTGTTTGGTTAGAAAAAACCAACCTCTGAATGGTGCGGTTCAGTGCTGAGCGATTCAGCTTCATATCTATGCTGAATGAAAAAAATGGATTGCAGTGCCCTCTTGAAGTTTTGATCTCCTCTTTCCAAACCCAAATCATTTTCTTTCTCCCCTCACCTAACCTCTCATTCTTTGCACCTACCGCCCCCCTTTTCTCCTTCTCTCATGATCCACACCCCTGCCCGCCACCCTACCTCTCCCGTAAGAAACACCATCGACCCCAGCCGTTGGCCCCACTGTTCCTCCTCTCATCTCTCTCTACTTCGCTGGTTATGTTAAGTTGTGTGTGGATTTAAGAAAAAGAAAAAAAATGGAAACACGGAGAGAGTTGTAGGTGTGTGTACATAGTGTGTGTATGGGTGGGGGGTTAAAAGAGAGAATAAAAAGAAGAGTATATGATTGATGTTTGTTGTGGTGTTGTGTATGTGTTTGATTTTATTTTGATAAAAAGGATATAAAGATTTTTATTTATTTATTATTAATGTGAAAATAAGGTGAGGGTAAAATAATAATTTTGTAGAGTTATTCAGAGGTTTAAACCAAACAACACTTACTGTTTCAGAGCCTCTTACTCATTTATACCTCTTAATGGAGAGCCTCTTACTCATTTATACCTCTTAATGGTTCAACACTTACCCAAACAGCCTCTTAGTGGTATTTGAGGTAGACATTCCTTATGATCCACATCTCTCTTATGGATGAAACAATGTTAGATTAAGGTGTCACACACATATCATACCCATCTGTATTAGTAAAGAATGAAAGCAATTAGATATTGAGAAAACACAATGTTAAATGGACATTTATGCATATCATTAGAGAAAGATACACAATAAGTGGTACTAGGGCCGTGGGGTTGGGTTTGTTCACCCACAATTGATCAAACTTTATAAATTATAATAGCATAGGTATCAAGTATATAATGTCATCCGAAGGAAAGTAAACATGTTTATGTGAAAATATGAGATGAATAGGATTCCGAGATGCCCTTTCAAAAGGAAACATTTGACTCTCATGATTGTCGTCTTTGTGGCTAGTCTTCCGAATTAGCGGACTGCTGTTTACATCTTTCCATACCGCAACTATTGTGTGGCATTTTTGTCTCTTCATGGTGCAGTATCTCTCAAATTTTATGCTTCCTCGGTCAAAGATCTCCTTAGTGTTCACAAACTGTCAAGGATGAGTCGAGTAAAAAGAAAGGCAATTCAAGGCATAATCTTGGTGGTGTGTTGGTGCATTTGAGGGCTAAGAACGATTTAATATTCGTCCACAAAGAGCTCATTGCTTCAAATATTTTGAAAGACACAAGATCATTAAGTTATCTTTGAATTAAAAATAGATCTTCTTTAAAAACTTTAGCTTGGAAGGATTGGATCTCTCTTTGTTTGTTGTGCCCTCTAGTAGTAACGGTTTTTTTTATCTATGTTATCTTATTAAGGAGGAGGCATGTCTACAATAGTAATTATACATAAGTTTTAAGATGGGATATCAAGAGACTCATGCTTTAACATAGATATGTCATGTAAAAGTTCCCCATAATACCCCTTATTGCATTATCCACTTGTACTATAACTATAACTATAAGGTAACATAGATAATTAAAGAGGAACTTGAAGTTGAGAAGGAGAGAGACTAACCACCATTCGAATACTAATTATCAACTTGCTAGATCTTATAGGAATGTACATAGCCCATTCATAACATTATAGTTACAATAGGTAATTTGTTTGTATAACACGCTCATTAGAAAAATGTTGCTATCTATTTTTTTTCTTTTTCGCACATTGCCACCTCACACTTTCTTAGCTTTAGCAACTTTAAATCCTTGTATGCAATTTGTTTCTATCTATCACAGAAAAATGCCAAGGGGAGAAAACCAAGATTGAAGACCTACATCAATCTTGGTAGAAACATGATATCAAAATATAATCTTACATTAATCACTCTCTGGTCCAGTTAATACGGTTATTTGATCACGCCCTAACCTTAAAAAACATTGTGGTTATTGCTCAAAACTAAACCGACCCCGCCTATGCACAACCCTAGAATCACAAATTTAAGTGTTATGTCCCGCTGCATCGCGCGGGCACCGTACTAGTTTTATTAAAATGTATCTTTTTGAAAAATCTAATGTTATCACTTTATAATGTGACTTTTAAATTGCTATCGATACAACAGTTGAATTTTGAAAAATGTTTTTACTATAACTCATAATTAGTAAAGATGAAAGTTAATAGTGTACTTTGGTATGATCCTAATGTCCATGGGCAATATGTTTTTCTTTGTTATGCAAGCAATAAACGAAAGTTTAGACATAACTCATAAGATTCGTTTTCTTTTTATTTTTTCATATTTTCTCAATATTTCTCATTTTTCAAAGAAATTATAGTGTTTGATTATGTCTCATAATATAATAATAAAAGTATTTGAATTTGCTATTTCTTTATCGGAACTAATTTCAAACTTTAAACCAAAAATATCAACACAAGATTCATGCATAAATTTTTAAGCTAAAGATATTCTCACCTTGACTTTATAAATTAACCCACACTGTTATTTTGTTATGATAGCGTTAATAAGACAATTTGGTATTTTTATTTATTTATTTTGATAGATATAAACAACAATGGATAGTATTGAACGATAATGAACGCAACAAGATTAAATATAATTATTTGCCTAAAAAGTTCTACTAGACGGTCGTTTAGAGTTTCAGTTACTACGATTTAACATAATCTTTCTAATCGAAGTGTTTTAGCGTATACAACGGAAAATCTTGTACTCATCGTAACAAATTACGCTATGAAGTTCTATGTTTCTCTTTTCCGTTTGTATATTAAAATTTCTGAATCCGTCACCATGTTCTAATTTTCTTATTTGTTTCCGTTTTACATGTAGCATTTATATCCACGCTATATTATTTAATCTTTTTTGTGGGAAACTTGTCAACTATAACAACACGTATAGCAAATTGATCGTCATCTAAAGTAGAAAAAAAGTCATAAAACAAGGCACCTAATTTTGAAATGTGTCGTTGAAAACATCATATTCTTTTTCCTGTGCCACAATATCCGATTTTGTTTTGAATAAGCGTAAATTCATTGAACGTAGATATTGACATCTTCGTAATTTCCCAATGGTTTTAAATTGTGCAAAGTAAAACAATTTATATATATGTACTAGATTATACCCCGGGAACGTCCCGGGGTTGAGAAATCTAACATGACATATTAATTTTACATATGAAATAGAATGATTCGCTTTAACAGTTACATGCAATAAAGCTTCAGGTAGCACCTAACCTAAAACAATTAAAAATGTATCTCCAATGTTAACGCCTAACCTTAAACAATGTATAACTTCAATATTAATATCTAACCTAAAACAGTGTATAACTCCAATGCTAACGCATGTTGAAAATAGAATTCATATTTACTGATTTGAACATAATTAGTGACTTGCTTATACATGATTAATGATTTACCTGAACACTTTGTGTTTTTTTTCCTGTATGAACAAAACCCCACAAAAAATATTCGTTTTTTTTCTCCCTTTTTTATATAGCACTATGGTACTCGTTGGAAAGATAATAAAACGCTCGTTAATTTGGTGTAATTTTTTTCTTTAAAAAATCTCGTATATAAAAGATATTAACGTTTAAAAATTATGGGAGGAAACATAAGAGAAAAAAATCCAATTTTATTTTTAAATTTTTTTTTCCTAAAATATCTCAATGCCACATGGGATGACACATGACACATTCAAGAGGAGAATGTCTCTTTGAATGCCATGTCATTAAAATGGCTTTGGTTTATTATATGTATAGATAGATACTAGTGGGGTGTCTATGCTTTATGACCGGAAAACACAAAATTTAAGTTGGTGATTTTAAAGGGGTGATACTATCTACACAACCTCAAAAAAACCCTAAACAACCTCTCGATGGAACGTGGAGGCCTTGATGGGCCGTCAAGGCCAAATCAGGGAAAATTGATGGGTCGTGGAGGCCTCCACGGGCCCGTCATAATACAAAAAAGTGAAAAACGATGGGCCGTGGAGGCCTCCACGGCCCGTCATAATCTGAAAAGTGAAAAACGACAGTGTCAGTCTGAACTCCTTGCAAAAGCAGGGTGTTCAGACTGAAAAAGTCTGAAAAGTTGTTTTACTACGGGCCGTGGAGGCCTCGATGGTCCGTCGACTTATATATATTTTTTTTATAAAAAACAAGAAGCTTCTTGGGGAAGTTTGGTGTTTCAACGGGCCGTGGAGGCCTCGATGGTCCGTGGATAGGTTTTTGGGATGGGTCGTGAGGCCTCGACGGCCCATCGTTTTTCCATTTTTAAGGCCTCGACGGCCCATTGTGGCCTCCACGGCCCTTGAGAACCTTGATTTTTTTTTGTTTTTAGCACGTTTTTTGTATTCTAAGCTTAATATTTGTGTTTTTTATAACAAATAAAAAGTAATTTCTTCTCATTGTGGCCTCCACTAACCGGACTGTTCCGACCCGACCAGCCCGTTATTGAACCGGACTGCTCTGACCCGACCGGCCCATGAACGAACCGACTGTTCCAACCCGAACGGCCCGTGAACGAACCGGACTGTTCCGACCCGACCGACCCGTTAACCAACCGGACTGTTCCGAACCGACTGGCCCGTTAACCAACCGGACTGTTCCGACCCGACCGGCTCGTTAAGAAACCGGACTGTTCCGACCCGACCGGCCCCTTAACGAACCGGACTGTTCCGACCCGACCGACCCGTTAATGAACCGGACTGCTCTGACCCGACCGGCCCATGAACAAACCCGGACTGTTCCAACCCGACCAGGCCCTTGAACGAACCGGACTGTTCCGACCCGACCGGCCCGGTAACCAACCGGACTGTTCCGACCCGACCGGCCCGTTAACGAACCGGACTGTTCCGACCCGGACCGGCCCGTTAACCAACCGGACTGTTCTGACCCGACCAACCCGTTAACAAACCGGACTGCTCTGACCCGACCGCCCATGACGAACCGGACTGTTCCAACCCGACCGGCCCGTGAACGAACGGGACTGTTCCGACCGACCGACCCATTAACGAACCGGACTGTTCCGACCCGACCGGCCCGTTAACGAACCAGACTGCTCTGACCCGACCGACCCGTTAACGAACCGGACTGTTCCGACCCGACCCGACCGTCCGTTAACGAACCGGACTGTTCCGACCCGACCGGCCCGTTAACGAACCGGACTGTTCCTACCCGACCGACCCGTTAACGAACCGGACTGCTCTGACCCCACCGGCCCTTGAACGAACCGAACTGTTCCAACCCGACCGGGACGTGAACGAACCGGACTGTTCCGACCCGACCGGCCCGTTAACCAACCGAACATTCATATTCACATCCATATAAAAAAATCATATTATACAAATAAAAAAAAATAACATTATAAAAAAACCAAATTTTTATATTCACATCTCTAACCCATCTTAAACAACCACACTACACTTAAAAAAACCAAACAATCATTATTCAATCATTGCCAATGATTGGAAGTGTATTAGGGGTTGTTGACGGGCCGTGGAGGCCTTGATGGCCCGTCAGTTTTGTTGTTGGGTGCCTCGATGGGCCGTGGAGGCCTTGATGGCCCATATGAGGTTGTGTAAATAGAAAACCCTAGTTGTGTAGGTTGTGTAGATAACCAAGGCCTTTTAAAGGTGTGCACACGAGGGTTCAGTGTTTTGAGGCATAACCATAATTGAAACTGAGCTAATTTAGAGCCGAGCTTTTTCAAGTTAGGGTCGAAGGCCTGTTAACATATTTAAGTTATTCTATTTACCCAAGGTTTTGTGCAATGCTCGGTAGTACTTTGTGTTTAAAATGTTGTACCGGTGGTTTTGTAAAACCGGCCATTAGATGGTTTTGAGACACCCATTTTCTCTCTCTCTCTCTCCTGTGTACGAATGCTTTCCCTCCCTTTCCAACTACTCCTATGCTTGCCACGTTTCTTCTGTTTTACACCTAATTCCCAATTTCTCCAGACTTCAATCTCTCTCTCTCTCTCTCTCTAATGAAAAGGGTAACCAAAGCTCACAACCATAAAGTAGGATATAATCAAGTGGCTTACATGTTACGTAATTTCTTACCTTCGTCCTCTTTAGTTCTTCTATACTTCCCTTCCTTATTCTGCAGCCCGACCAACGGACCACAATCGCCGTCACCGTCACCGTCAATTTATCATCGACCGATCCACTTCAATTATTCAGGCAGGTTATTATATTATATATCTATTATTATTATTATTATTATTATTATTATTATTCAATTGTTGTTAAGTTTAGCTTCTTATATTATGCAATTTAGTTTGTGTTATAGATCTAGGGTTCAAATTTTCAAATACAATATGTTTATTACTAAAGGCACTTTAATGAGCTATATATATATATAGATGATTATGGTGGATTGTTTTTGATGATATAGATATATAATTAGCTTCCTGCATGTTCCAGATCATATTTTTCGTTCGTGTGATTAATCTATTTTTGTTGTTTTTGGGTCTCTTTTGTTGTTTCTTCTTATTTTTTGTTGTTGGTGGTTAAAGATTAATGATGTTGTTTTTTTTATTTATGTAGGCTTTTGCCGTCGTTGGTGTTGTGGCCGTCGTGGGCGGTGGTTGTGGTTTTCGCTCTGTGTAAACTGCCGGTGTGTGTGTGTGTGTTCGTGTGTGGTGTGTGTCTGTGTTATTGGAAGTTATGATGTTGAAAGATGGTTCTTGGGGATGGCGATGATTTACGTTTCGATATGGGTTATTTCCCGAACATCATAATCCAGCATAGGGTGAGATCTGGCCCGTATCTTGGCGGGGCAACTCGGATGGTATGTGGGAGGTTTATTCTCCCGACGTGCAACCGGTGTTGCAGCCATGGCGGTGTCCGACCCCGTTTTCTGATCTTAAGAGTACATATCTGAGCTTAGTTCTCTTGAACCGAATCTTATATTGGGTTTTCTACGGCCGGAGTTTTTGTGTCGGTCAGATCCAGACCCTGTTGGGTAAACGGGTCAGATATGTTGCTGGAAAATGCTGGTGTTGTTAAGCAAATGAGGTTGAAAACATGCTAGCTTTGTTTAGCAAATGAGGCTGGAAAAATGCTAGCAAATTTTTTTTTGATACAGATTATGTTTTACCTATTGATTGATCAAATGTGCTAAGCAATAGGATTTTAACCAAAAAAAAAAAGAAAAGAAAAAGAAACGGGTCAAATGCATAGGCACCTCCGCTGGTCGTTTTCATCATTAGGTTTGTAACTTTTATTATGGATTATGTTATCGTTTGGATCTTGAGTTGAGTTTTTCTTATTTTTGTTCATGTCGGGTTCTTTTTGTTATGCAATCAGATTTTGAGGCAATTTTTGGAGACAATAACCACATGGAAGGAAGGGTACCGAACCATGGTTATCCAGGTTTTAGCATTATTGTTGATAATTTAACTCCAGGCAACCAAATCTGATGATTGATTTCGGTTTTTGGGGGGGTTATCATGTCTAAAGCTGTAGGTATTGTGTTTTATAACTTTTTGCTTTTTTCTTATTAGTCGAAGTTTATTCGGATCTTGAGCTTGAATTGTAAACTAGGACAATAAATGAGTACCATGTTTATATACAAAACTTATTTGGTTGTGTGATATTGAATAATTTATAAAGGGTACAGAAGGAATTTCATTTACCTTTGATCGAAACGATATTTGATCATTGCATTTGTTTTAGCTAATATCAAGTTTGTTATTCATAATTGGTTATTTGACCCTTAAGTTTGGCTTTAAAAGGCGTATATGAGGCGGGTAAGTTGCATTGTTTTGACAGCTTTTAAGGCGTTGTTTTGACAGCATTTGAGGCGCATAATTTGCACTGTTTTGACAGCATTTGAGGTGGATAAACTGCACTGTTTTGATAGCATTTGAGGCGGATAAACTGCATTGTTTTGACAACATTTGAGGTGCATAATCTGCATTGTTTTGACTGCATTTGAGGCGGATAAACTGCACTGTTTTGACAGCATTTGAGGCGGATAAACTGCCCTGTTTTGGTTGCATTTGAGGCGCATAATCTGCGCTGTTTGAAAGCATTTGAGGCGTGTAATCTGCGCTGTTTAGACAGCATTTGAGGCGCGTAATGTGCTGATTTTTTATTATGGTTTCTTTTGTATAACCGCGACCTACTATTCTGATTTCAAATTCGCCTCACCGGTTTTGCGTCCCTACATCAATCTCCAGGGTGTTTCTCAAACTTTTAAGTCGCCTTATCTGAATTGGTTTCACAAAGATTGTTGGTTATTGTTCTTTGTTTCGTTAAGTAGGCTTTTAGATAATTTTGTTTACGCCTATGCAGGTGTCTTCCAACATGTGTAATACAAATGGCGTTTATTTAGAAACGCCTCAACATATTTAGTTGAGGCATTTTTATTTGTTAATTGA
>JAUTDX010002390.1:0-56318 GCA_030844895.1 Ambrosia x helenae | reverse complement strand
TCTTGAATGGAATGTCATTGATCGTGGGATTAAATCTATGTTTGCGTCTGTTTTCGTATGTAACACACACCACTAAGTTGGTATAAATTAGTTTCTGTTTTTTTTTTACCAAATACAAAGTTGCCATTTTATGTTCGAAATGACAATTGTTGCGTGATTATAAACATTCGTATTCTTTCAAATGATGCCATTTTATTGATGACATATCAGATTTTTTTTTGTGATGGTTTTGAAAATCTATGTTTGCATTTGTTCGTTTGTATCACCATAACTAATCATGTTTACACGTAGGTTTACATATTAAATTACCTTTTTTATATGTATTATTATTAATATGTTTTTAATCAAAATTGGTGAATTTTAATGTCTCTTAACATATGCAACAATATGTCTGATTTATTATTTTTACCAGTATGTGCATGTTTGTATGAGTATTATAATGTGTGGAATGTATGTTTGCATCTGTTTCCAATACTGCGCCTGTTTCGTATGTAACAACAAAAACCAAGTTGGTATAAATTAGTTACCGATTTTTTTACCAGATACAAATGTTTGATTTGTTGCATATTATAGAGGAAGAATTGGGAAAAAACTCTTGAATGGAATGTCATTGATCATGGGATTAAATCTATGTTGCATCTGTTTCGTATGTAACAGCACCACTAAGTTGGTATAAAATTAGTTTCTGTTTTTTTTTTTTACGAATACAAAGTTTTGATTTTTTTAAGTTTGATAATCTTGATAACTAAATGTATAAAACAATGTTTTTTTGTATTAGTTTCGTATGTTTTTTGTCATCCAATTGGTTAACATACGTTAAGCGCAGGGGGGGGGGGGGGTTTACATGTAAATTGACGATTTTTGTTTTATTTTTGCAGGTGAAGCAATTTTTTTTGCATTAAAGATGAAGATGATTATCAGAATGAAGTGTAGACAATTTTTTTTTATTATGATAGTTTTTTTAGCATTTGTTGATTTGTAAATGACCGTTTGTTTTTTTTTTTAGCACTTTGTAAGAAACAATTCTTGTGTACATTTGAATGTTTTATCTATAAAGTTTTTAGCACTTTGTAATGCCGTTTTGATTTTTTTTAGCACTTTTGTAAGTAACAAAATGCCTATAACCATATCAATTCGCGTTACGTATGCAACAATTCTGGTGCTGGTAGAATAAAACGAAAAAAAAATATGGTCTAAAAAAAAAATAATAATAAATCAGCATTTTTTAAATAATAAAACTAGCAACTCAGTTTTAACCTATGTAACACAACACATGTTACATATGTAACACGAGCATCTTACAGCTTATATAACAATGTGAAAAAAGTAAGAGAGAGATGATGTGATGAGGTGTCATATCACTTTTGTCATTCTCTTTTGCTAGCAAACCAAATTACCCTATTACCCTTTCTTGTCCTTTATCACATATTTAATTAAAATCAATATTATAGAAAAAATGGTGACCATAGATTAAATGGATGGATGGCTAGATTGAGTTTGCAAGGTTCTTCAATTTAAGTGGGTTTTTATTCTAACCATCCCCTATTATATGTATCCACTATATATTATATGTATGTAAAACACTAATATGCAACATACAATATATTGCTTAATGCAATATAGAGTTTGTTTTTTAGTGTGGGCAATGGAGAAGCCACGAACACCAATTGTGTATGTGTGGAGGCATAAAATAATTTAGTGTAATGTGTAGAATGTCCTTCTTAAAAGTATTGTTAACCTTCTTAAAGCATTCATAATATGTTATTCATCTCCATCCACATTTCCGACTTTTTAAAAAAAAAATTTAAATAAAGTTTATCAAATACGTGAAAAATTACATCAAGATAGCGGGTAGACGGGCAACAAGCTGCGCCGCCATCCCTTTCTGGACAGCAAATCCATAACCTACTAAAAACGAACCTTTGCCCCCCCCCCCCCCCCCGAAGCGGAGACACTGCTATGAATAACCCGTTGGACTCTGGTCAGGAAACGGATGGCTTCCGGTACCAATGAGCCAAAGGTATCAAATGCTAGAGGTACGAAAAATATTTTTATCATTATTTTGTTCTCTTCACCACTCACAGCCACTCTCAAAATATGTTAAAAAATAAATACAAAAAAATCGTGTTACTCCAAACATAGCGATTAACACTAGCTTCTAAATTTTCTTCACTTAAATATAGGTAACTAAATAAATTCTATTGGATGTATGTGAATATTTTGAATGCAACTATATGTTTCTCTTCTAATATATAAACTTATCCTACTAATGTAACAAAAATGAGAAGGGTAAAAAAAGATACAAAAAAAAAAACACAATATATCACAAAATATGACACAATGAGCCACAAAATATTACACAATGCCGAAAAATATAACATAATGCTGAAGAAAAAAACAGTGAATCACAAAATAACATAATGACGAAAATAGAAAAAAAAAGACATATTGTTGTATTAATACACAATGATATAACGTAAATTTAAAAACAAGCTAAAAATCTAAAAAAAAGCAAAAAACCTAAAACTATGATCGTAGGTTTAATGATATAACAAATTCATTTTTTTTGTGCTACATATTTAGTCGTAACACTATATTGTTATTCTTTATATTTGGAATAAAATAAAAAGGGCCAAAATGTAGAGCGTACGGTTACCGAGAAGGCAGTGTTGGTCGGCAGATAAGCCCCCCTCCCTCTGTCTTCCACCTCCCACTCACCACATTTCTCGTTCATATCAAACAAACAAAAATATTTCAATCCTTCCTTCTTCCATCTCTCTTTTTAATTTTAATTTTCATTCCTCTCTCATATAACGTCGGTACGTCATTAATTCATCACACCCTTTTCTGTTTCCATAATAATTTCAACTTTTCATTACCTCTGTTTTTTTTATGTTTCTAAACTTTGATTCATAACTGTTCTAACATTTGACATATTAGGTCCCCTTTTTTTATTATCATTTTATTGCATTTATACATTGATTAATCTCCATGCGTTTAGTTTTTTTTATCTGCAATTCATATTTGTTTCGTTTCGTAAAAGGTAATCTGATGTTTCTGTTCATGCAGAAAACAAGAATAAATTATTAGTTTTAAATGATTAACATGATGCATGATTTCTGAAACATGCATTAACATTTATTATACCTGCATATTTTCCTTAATTTATAGCTGTTTGATCTCTGATCATGTGTTAAAAGTTATAGCAGTTGATCAGGGGTGTTCATGGTCCGGTTCGGCCGATTTTTAACGAAAATTTAGAGTTGAAACAGTAACTACGGTTTTGGAAAAATTCAAACCTAACTGGCGGTTCTGTTTGCACAGATTTGCAGTTTTATACAACAAGTAATAAATTTTATAAAAATTTTTGTATTGAATTTTTGGAAAAATAATTAAGATGGTTCATGAATACAATATATACTTTATATTCTTGAAAGTAAATAATAAATGTTAAATGTCCTGTTTCAAGTTACAAACCGTAAACCGGAGTGTGAAACTGGCTGTCTATCATCGGTTTGGACGGTTCTGTCGGTTTATGAACACCCTAGGATCACTGGCGTCCCTGAAAATTTAGGTACCATGTCCGAATCATTAAAAAAGATGTCTACCTTAAGTTTTTAGTTTTAAATGAATGTTTGGCTTATAAATGGGCTAACAAATTTTTGAGTTTTAAATGAGTATTCAATGGGCACAAGTTTTAAGTTTAAAATGAGTTTTTTTATAAATAAAAAAAATACACGTGCGTGCGCAGACACACATATATAACATACCATATAAGAATTTTATTAAAAAAATGTGCCCCGAATGAAATGGGCCCTAGCCGTGGGTCCTCCCATGCCTAGGGTAATACATATAAGAGGATGATTGGCTGACATGCAGAAAGTTTATGTTGGATTTGTGTCTTTCTAATCTTTGTAGATTCAAGGAGCTGTGTTTAAAGGTCGAAACGCATCTTTGAAGCGAAAATGCCCAAATCTGCAACCGATAAACGAAAGCCAGCCCCGAGCAGCGAACCTGCACAGAAAGAACACTTCACGGAAACTCTCATTTCACCGACTAGCCCGTTGAGTACACATACGACTGGGAATGAGTCATTTGATTTAAGCATCAGCAGCAGTCGCAACTCCATTGATCAACTGTATAACAATGTATATGAAATGGAGAGTTCTGATCAGTCTCCTTCGACATTCAGTTACTTTTCATATGGTCAGGAATCACGAATCGATTCTGAGTTACGTTATCTTGCTGGTGGCGGCTTTGCAAAAGCCGACACTGACAGCAAGATAACCGTTGATGAAAAAGAAGCTGCGGAGGCCCGCTTATCGGGAGAAGAGAAAAAAGATGAAGTGTCCAAAGCTACTACGTGTAAAAACAAGAAAACAAGGAAACCTTCACCGGCTAGATCTCCATCTCCTGGAAAGATACCGAAGGCAGGCCCAAAGAAGAAACCGGTTGGGTCAAAGTTGACAGTAAAGAAGAGTGAAAAGAATTCGAATAATGAAGATCCGAGATACATTGGGCAGTATTTGCTAAAGCAAGCTCGGGAAGTGGTGTCAGCAGGTGGCGATCCGAAGAAAGCGCTTGATTTGGCGATACGGGCCAAGAACTCGTTTGAAAGTTGTCAATCGGAAAAGCCTGATTTGGAGTTTGTTATGTGTTTGCATATGGTAGCGGCACTTTATTGTATCTTAAGGCAGTATGATGAAGCTATACCCCTTGTTGAAAGATCGATCGAGGTCACGAACATAAATGAAGGCCAAAAACACTTGTTGGCTAAGTTTGCAGGGTGTATGCAGCTCGGTGATACATATGCGATGCAAGGAAATATTGAGAAATCGATACTTTGTTATAAAGCGGGTTTGGAGATTCAAAAACATGTTTTAGGTGAATACGATGCGCGATTGGGAGAGACGTGTAGGTATGTAGCCGAGGCTCATGTTCAAGCAATGCAATTTGACGAGGCGAAGAAATTGTGTAAAATGGCTATTGATATACACAGGAAAAACGGAACGAATAATTCGTTAGAAGAAGCGGCAGACCGAAGGCTAATGGGCCTTATTTGTGATTCAATGGGAAATTATGATATTGCCATTGAGCATTACACATTGGCTCGAATGGCCATGTCAGCAAACGAGCATGATTCCGACGTTGCTGCTATTGATGCTTGTATCGGTGATGCATATCTATCGTTGGCTCGGTATGATGAAGCTATTTTCACTTATCAAAAGGCACTCAACGTGTTTCGGTTTACAAAAGGAGAGAATCATTCATCGGTCGCTTCTGTTTACGTTCGTTTGGCTGATCTCTACAACAAAATAGGGAGGTTCCGGGAATGTGAAACGTATTGTGAACACGCTTTGCGTATATATTTAAAAGTTAAGCCAAATCCCCAGAGCCCGAATGATGAAATCGCAAACGGGCTTATCGAAGTTTCTGCTATTTACGAATCAATGAACCAGCTAGAACAAGCACTTGACTTGCTCAAGAAATCACTCAAGGCTTATGGAACGGGGCCGGGTCAACTAACCACAGTAGCTGGAGTCGAGGCTCAGATCGGTGTATTATGTTACATGATGGGTAGTTATTTCGACTCGTATGAGTACTTCAAAAGTGCCATTTCAAAGTTTCGGGCTGCTGGAGAAAAAAAATCAGGTGTTTTCGGGGTCACATTGAACCAAATGGGACTAGCTTGTGTTCAGATTGAGTCGTTTGATGAAGCTGTTGATCTGTTTGAAGAAGCTAGAAGTGTTTTGGAGACAGAATATGGACCTCATCACCCGAACACACTCGGGGTTTATAGCAATCTTGCCGGTACTTATGATGCACTGGGAAGGTACGTATACGGTTGGATTCACGGTTTGGTTTTCACAATTTGGCAGTTTAACGTTTGTTTGACGGTTTGGAATTTGGAACCGGCCATGTAAACCAAACTGACTGTTTAACCTTTATTATTTATATTCGTAACCCATTAGCTAATAATAATCCGTAGTATCAATATGACCGATGACACTCCTAATTTCACTTTCGTTGTTAAGGACAATCTTACTTTAAAGGAAAAGTAATTCCGTCTGCCCTAAACATTCATATATGTCGTTTCAAAACAATTTACAACTTTCTGACCGGGATAAAAATCAGGTAATTATTCGTTAGGGGCCAACAAAGTTATTTTTTGTTAGACTGGGATTGTCCTTGGTAACGAAAGTGAAAGCTAGGAGTTTCATTGGTTACGTTATCAATATGAATTATAAAGACCAAAGTGTCATAGTTTGAATTATTAAAAGTTGTTTGGTTTGCATCTAACGAAATCATAGTTAGTTGTTCAACTTAGAATTTTCGTCGAAAGTACTGACAAATAGACGGCGAATGATCCTTTGTGTAGGTGGGACGATGCAATTGAGATATTGGAATATGTTGTGGGGATGAGAGAGGATAAGCTGGGAACGGCGAGCGCTGACGTGGACAATGAGAAGCAGTGGCTGGCGGAGTTGTTGAAAGAATCTGGCAGGGATCGGAGGAAGGGATCCAGGTCACTGGAATTTCTTCTTGATGGTTGATCAATGCCTTTTTTTTAAAATTAAATTTTGTAGTTTTTACCAAAATGTATAGTTTTGTTTCTATTTATTTTGTTAAGCAAGAATAGTTTATTCTGTGGCAAATGTCAGTGTTGATCAAGATTTCACATAATTTGGTCCATACATTGCAACCAAGAAAGCCATTAAAAATCATCTTTAACAAATACAAAGATCATACGTGATTAAAAAAGCACCCATGATGGATTATCTATGTAGACTTTTTTGCCATTGTCTCGTTATTTTTTAAAATGTCCATGTTTTATACGAATAAACACCTACCAAGGGTGGGACTTGAGAGGGGTCAAAGAGGGTCTCCTTACTAATTTGTTGAATTTTTATGTATAACTAGGTATTTTCACAGCCGCGCGTTGCGCCGGCAACGAACGCGACATGATAACAAATGAAGTAAAATCAAACTGAACCTGAATTTCAATTCATTAACATTTGATTGGTTCCATTTAGTTTTAAAAGTCGGTTTACAACATTAAAAATTTTGCCCATATGTTGGCTACGTTACCAGTATCTCAAATTTTAATGTTTACATTGGAATGTTCAAAAGTCTCCTATCATTCGTCTCTATCCAGATGATCAATTGCACACATGACCAAACCTATTACCTACATCAGAAACATACCACAAAAATCATGCAAATGTGTATATATGTTATAAGTAAAAAAATAGCTGGATAAATTAGATTACTTGGTCCAAGTGATTTTATATCATGTCATCAGCCCTTGCGAGTAAGATGATATTTCATGACATTAGCCCTCTGCCAACAACATACTAAACAAAGCATTAAGCAGACCTCAAATTTAAATTTTGTTCATAATCCATCTAACAATGAACACATTTGGCACATTTTACATAATGACTATAAACAGCTACAAAATTATCATGAGTAGGTTAAAACTTGTAAATTCAGTACCTATTTCGTTGAATTCCCTTAACACTTCGCTTTCAGTCATACCTGTTTTAGTAAAGTGCAAAAAAAGCCCCTAAGCACAAGGTCATCCCCAAAGGGCTAAACGCATTCAATTATCTTTCAAAGATGCGATGAAGCAAAGAAGAGTAATCATCAAAGTAATTGATCTCTATGCACACTATTTGGATTCTTTAAGTCGAAACAAATTAAATGAGGCTTTAACTCATAAAACATCCATAATACTGATAGGTATCAAAAAGTAAATTTGTATTAACAAAAAGCTGTTAGCCCCTTTGACCCAGTAACTAACCTGCCTAAACTGGCCATTTATATTTAAATGGAGCAGACAAACTAATAGAATTATGAAACATTTTTCCCCTCTATCACCTTTTAATATGACTAACACTGCCTCATACCCAAAAAAAGAGTATTATTTTTGCAAAATCAAATATGACCCTTTTGTGGTTCAGACCTGATATGTATGTTTTTTTTACTTGAACGGCCAAACCTTTTTCCCACCAAGTATGTTGTTTCATGTAATTACTAAGAGAATATAACTGAAGCATGCCCTTTTGTGAACTTCTTTTCATTATCTCAAATTCTTAATTGATTTGAGTATGCAACTCATCTATGCCGCTTTTAATTGTCTGCTGCAGTGCTGTGGCTATCTTCTTTATACAGTCCAAAGTAAGAAATAAATTATCAAGTGACTATGAAGCGCATATATATGCCAGCTAGGCAACTATTATCATGGACAAATAAACATACAACAAAGAACCTTTTTCTTTAGGTCAAAAACAGAAAAGAATGTATAACAGAACCTAAATTTACCATCCTCTCCTACAATGAATCGAGTAACAGAAAAGAGTATGCATACAAGATGCCCAGTTAAGTAAAAGATGTGCATATTCAGTTCAACATGTTTCAAATGCATACCAGTAAAAGAAAGATAGTAAGATATATAAAACAAATTTCGAAGTATGTATTGATCTTAAGTAAAAACATTACATGTTGAGGACATTTGAATGCTTTTGATGATTGTGTAAATCCAAGCCAGTCTCTTGCACATGTCAGGTGATAAGAACCTTTACAATCACGAACGACACACGGTATCTCTTCTCCTGGGTAGATTACATTCTCACACACAAGACACTCAGCCTGAGATAAGCAGCAATAATATTTCCATGATTAAAACTGGTAACAAAGTTATATCAATAATCACATAATTCCATATATAAGGGTGTGAGGTATGATTTTTGATGCTCAATTTAATATTCTATAGAGTTAAGTTAAACATCAATGCCACAAACCTACCTCTTAACAGTATGTCTATGCATAGCCCAACTTTGTATTTCATCGGTAATCCGTAGTTCCATTATATTCAATAAGATTAGTGCTTGGGGGTCTCATACACCAGGTAAGAAACACCTAATAAAGCATGACATGGTGACAGTTTACCTGATTTTCTTGACTTCTAGATCTCTTCTATACATTCAAACCAACATCTTACTCTTTATATCCTTATTCTTATGATGACTTTGTTTTCTTCATTAAACACAGATGGATATTATAGCATGCCTAACATAATTCTTCCACATATTTATTTGGTTAAGAAAGACCCAAGTAATAATTCATTGAACATTTTCATAAATTAATGTAAACTAACGCGAGTCATGGATTTAACCTGCTGCAATGTTCCCCTATGATCAACATACTTCCTACAGTTTTTTTTAAGGCAGCAGCAGCGAGGCAAGACTGACTCGAACATAAGAGCAGCAAGGCGGGGCGAAAGCCTGCGTTAAAGACATCAAAAAAAAACATTGAATACCATTAACAACAATAGTAAAGACAAAAAAAAAGATAAAAAAACACACAGGTTACAAATACACGACATTCGTGCTAGCTTAGTATAACAGAAGTGTCAACACTCCAAAAAAAAAAAAAACAAATGAATAACACTATGGAAGGTACATTTTTTAGATGGTTCAAAGCATTTTAGATTATTTCAAACTGAATTAATAAGGAAGATTTTCACACTGATTCGCTGCATACTTTCCCCGGTTCCTCTACGCCTAAATATTCTCGACGCGATTTGTCTAGCCTCACCTATCCAAAACTCTTGTATCACTTTGACAAAATGGATGATGGAACTAACTAACTTAAAACAGAATTACCAAACACTTACCGGTTGATTAACTGATTAGTACAACTTCAAACAATGAAAGCACATACAAACATTATCTAATTCTGGTTATCCGAAAATCATTTGTGTTAACACGCCCTTAATTACCTTCACTTTGTGGCTATGTGTAACTGCAAAAATCATTTCACCACAAGTTTCTAGACTTTGAATGGAGTTTTTGGTTGTTATTACTTCGACACATTCAATTTTCCTTTCTAACGTTTGCCAAATCTGCAGTTGGAAAAACATATAAGTAACATACCATGAATCAACCAACAAAATGACATAAAACTTTATTACTCTAATCGTTTTATCTGCCGATCAACTCAGAAGGCAATTTCCTGTTTCTAAAAGCGCAAAACATGTTACGACCTTCTTGTGCTCCTTAAAATCTGCTATAAGAGTCATTGTCTGCCCCTTAACGTCCCAAACCTGCAATAACATAAACATAGTTAAATGTTGGTCATCTCAACCAATGACAATGAAGAATAAAAAAAACCAAACAAAAAAACGGGTGACAGGAATCAAACCAGGGCAGCCTCTTTAACACTTTGCGCATTTGATAAACGACCTATGTCGTAAGGCTGCAAATTTTTCTACCATTATTATATTTATAAATGTACAAAGGTAATGGAAGTTTGTCAAAATATATATAAAAAGCCTCAAGTAAACATCAAAGCAAAGTAACTATGCACACACCATGTCATGAGACCACAATCCTTGTAAACATGTCTCGAATCATAAGCACAAATGCCTTGTGAGATTTGACAGTTTGACATAAGCAGGTCCACAAAAAATAGCATTATCACACATGCCTAAAAAAAATTCCATTATAATAGAAAGAATCAGAATTACCATTCTAACGAAGTCTAGACAAAAGTTTAGTGAAAGGAAGGTTCATAAGTACACAACAAACGCAGCAGGTAGCATGTTACAAAAGAGCCAGGTAATACGAAGCTGACTAATCATATGAGCAACACATGCATCGGCCGATTACTCACCGAGAAGCATACATATAATTAGCAAGTCGTTATTAAATAAAAATGGCATTAAATCCATACCATCATAAAAGAGCCCAATTTTAAAGACAAGAAAACATGAAACCAAAAATACGAAAACAAAAACGGGAATTAGAAAAGCAACCCAAAAAAAAAAAAACAAAGCACAAATGCAAAAGTCATTGAGATAAGAAGTATATTACCTTTAATTCAAACCAGTTGATGTCAAAATCCACACAGAAGTAGCCTAAACCTGACATAGAGAAGAAAGCAAAAGTGTTAAACCCTCAAACAAACACCATTTACAATTTACAATGCAAAGGAAACAATGATACCTTAGGCGAAACAACACCAACAACCGATGAATCGGTGTCAACGACGACCACCGCCACCATCCACCGAAAGCGGCGCACATACACCCTTCGACAACCGGTCAATCGGTTCCGTTTTGTACATCGCCGTTCACGACATCAGATGACACGACATTCCGTTCTGTCATTGCAATTGGCGGCCGAAAGTTCGTCGAAATCCTCATTGAAACACTCTTTTTCGTCTAGAGTCGATTGTAGCTCAGATCCGTTGAAAGATAACAACGTTAGGGTTTGGCAAGGGGATGGAGATGAGATGTTTTCAGGACATTAGCGCTATGATGATGATGGTGATGGTGATGATGATTGAAAGAGAAAGGGTGAAGGTGGAGAAGGAAGACAGTATAAGTTTGAGACGCGTGGAATTAGTGTGGTTTTGGTGGAGACGCGTGTTCAGTCATTGTGTACAAATGGAACTAAATAAAATATGTATATAGTTACTGTTCAAATAAGTTTGAACATTATACTATATTAATAACTGAATGTATTTGAACAGTGATCTTGATTTTTCTGAAGTTTGTGTGTGATAAATATGTTTAGTTTCGGTATTATTAAGATCTGATTGTGGTGGTGTGGTGGTGTGGTGTTTTATGATATGCCTGGTTGACCCGGGTTCGAGTCCTGGTTATGGCAAAAACAATTTCCCACTGAATTTTTTTGCTGGACACGTGCTTGCCATCCCAAAGTTCTCATGACATCTGTTTTTTTTTTCTGGACACGTGTTTGCCATCCCAGGCTTCTCATTCACCTTTTCAGGTTGAAAAACTTTTGGCTGTCCATAATCTTTCTCTCTGTATATCTTCTTCATCTTCAAGAATTTTGGGATTGGGATGATTTATGCTACCTTTGAAGTTTTAGGGTTTGTGGGTATGGGAGAGAGTTGGGGATCGATACATAATAGAATTGCCATATATTATTATGAATTCAATGGGCAAATGTATATGGAAATGTGACCATATGCATATTCATTTAAAGCGTCGCAACATTCAAGGTTACTTCTTTTACTCACGATTTCGATTTCTTGCAGTAAGGATTAATAAACGTTGGGTTACTTTGTTCGGAAACTGTCAAGTGCAGGTCATCAATGAAAAGTGAGTTTTATTTTTCTCCTCTTATTTTGATTCATTTTCATCATTTTATATGGGTATTTTGATTTGGGTATGTTGGAATGTTATTGTAGCTGTGTTTGATAGATAATACCCAGTTTTATTTTATGAAAGATTATGCTTTTGAGAGAATTTTAGTTTTAGTTGACTTAATTTTAATAAGTTTGTGTTTGCTAAAAAAATGATATGGATTAGGTTGTGATTATAAGTTGTTTTGCATTTGATGTGGTTTGATATTAGGGTTGAATGTTATATTGAACTCTCAAGGTTTAAGAGAACGGAACCGAGACGTAACCCATGGTGATTGTTGCTGGTCTTGGTTATGGGGGTGAGAGACATCGACAGTGCTCACATAGACGGCGTAAGTGATCAATTATAGGGTTTATAATTTGGTCTTAACAATCTTTTTCCTAATAAGTAATTGCAATTGTAGGATGATGATTTCGATGGGGATTTTACCCGTACCAACTCGACAAGGCGTGCAGATTATTATCAATTCGGTTATAACTTATAACCAGTGGTGGTAGATGATACATACAGACAGGTAATATGATCCTACAAAGTAAAACTACCACCCATAACTAAGGTTGATCTTATGTGGAGATAAAAAAAAAGTTTATTGTTTTGTTGAGAAATATTTTTGGATTAAATTGGGAATTACTTTGAGTTACTAAATTGGATTACGATGAGTTACTTGCCAACTAGCTGACCGGTTGTTTCGGGTGAAATTTCAATCAATAGCTTCTTCACGATCTATTTGTGTATGAAAATTATTTGATATGCTATTACATGTTTGCTAACAACTGATTAGCTTGAAATGATTTGGAGCTAATGACTTGCTGGTTATTGTTAGTGTGTATAAACCTAGGCTTCTGGTATTTTATTGTGTGTAACTGTGTATGTACTTTCACTACTTTGACTTCGCAGGTCAGCTTACAACCCATTTGGGCCATTTTCGAAATCTTCATCTACTCAATTGCTATACACGTTTGCGGTGGTAGGTGGCGGACATTATCAAATATGAAGAGAAGCAAGTGTTCAATTGAAAGTAAACTTCATGCGCAAAATAAATATGGAGGCAATGAAGGTACGTACTATTATATTAATGACATTTTTCTTATTAAATTAGGCTTATTCTGGATCTAATTTTAAATACATCAAAACATCTTTAGTAATCTTTCTGTGTACCTGTTTTGTTTACTTCATAACAATCTAATTTAGCTTAAGCTAACAAGATACTTAAATCATTATGGAAGAATAGCCTCGTAAGAGCCTTACAACATTAGGTGTATCTTCGGTGTGACTTCTTCGGTCAAAGCTTGACTTCACATCGTCTGTATTTTATTGAGTTCCCATAGTCTTTGCAACGAAGATGATATCCAGGAACGACGAAACAGAAAATTGGAGGGGTAGATGCGGTTATTTAAGTACTAGGTTGCTTTAGAAAATCTGTGCATATAAGACAATTGCCGGCACTTTATTCTGTATCTAGCAGACTGTCTGTCATAAAGTCTTAAGGATTTTAATCAAACATGTCTTTAGGAATTATATTTGATGTCGTTTTTGTAAACGCCAAATGTTGCATACGTATTTTCTGGACATGAAAGGGAAAGATGAATATGATGTTCTATTTTAGAAACATTTGAATTAGTGATAGATGCATACAAAACATTGGTATAGTTGAAATAAATTCAGGTGCACATTTTTTTTATGTGTAGCAACTTTTAATTTATAATGTAGGCAATTGCGTGAACCAAATGCCCATTTAGCATAAGTAGTCGGTTAGTTTTCTAAATTTGAAGAAATCAGAAGTCTGTAGCTAAGTTGAGGGCATATTTGCTTATCATTTTAAGCACTACCTAAACTTCATGAAATAAATTGAATGCAACTGTTGTATTTCATCTTGTACACTTTACATTTATGGTTCAATTGGTCTCTTGGTGGCTCTTATTAAGTGTTGGTTTAGATTATAGCCATGTTTTTGGAAAATTATTTTAGTGTTATAAGCTACACGGTAGGCGCGAACAGAGGTTATATGATATCTTATTCATTTTTGTTTTTTGAGAAGATGAAAGTTGCTAGAATGTATGTTCATGATACAATAAAATGTGGTCTTATGTTAGAATTTGTATAATTGTTCATGTATAAAAAGGTATCTTCAAGACCTGTTCTTTTAGAACATCATTAGATTTCACCTACATTTGGTGGGTCCAATCTTAATCTTAAGTAAATAGGACCCACAAAATGAAAACATGACACATAAACACATACCTTATATGTGTGAAATGCAGTTTGGATTCGAGTCGCAGCAAATTCTCTATTCGAAGTAATAGACTTTAATTTGTTCACAGTAGGATCTGTTACCCTTACACCTTTTGAATCAATGGAATCCTGTTGAATATGCTACATGGAGCATTAGGCTTACACTAACCAAAACAGAGGCAATGCTTTGACTTTTAAGGTCAACCCGGCCACTTTCGAGCATTAGCATTCAAATTTGCAGCCTAAGCTTTATATAAAAATGCAAACAATAGCATTTAATAATAAAATCATCACCTCAAACTTTAGAGGCAAGTTTTCCTTCTTTTTCTTATTGTTGTGTCTCCTCTTTAACCAGTCACAAACACCCATTCGTGCCGATGAATAGATATGAAAACCTAGCACAAATTGAGGCATGTTGTTATTCAAGTTTGAACACAATGATGCCTTTAGGATAAACTTTTTTTCATATATTCTTAGGATGAAGTCAACCATGTGGGCAAGTCTGAGTGCGTCTAAATAAACAATGTACATTATCAATAAAATCAAGAACTCATGCAAGATTTGACACACCCCATGACCTGTTAACGGTAGTAACCACATAGCCAACAAAGATATTGGCATTCCCCATGAAATAATTAACATGATCCCACTTCACTCCAACTCTTCAACTGGGCCAATACCTAGAAGAGATATTGCAACACTTTTGATGTTTATTATTCTCTAATTGATAAAGTTGGGGCCTTTGGTGAGTTTAAAACCGTTGATGGGTTATTGTTACAAATGAAAAATGAAGGGGTTGCGTTTCAAGAAACCATTTTTATAATGATCATGAGGCATTATCAACGTGCCGGGTTGCCGGGACAGGCGACCCGGATGTTGTTAGATTTCAGGCTTATGTATTGGCTGATTTGCATCATCCGAGGTTTGAGACAGTGTACGGTTTGATCGGCTTGATGGGCCGGCTGTTATTTTCTAGGCGTGTCGACTCATTAGTAGTAGCGAGTACGCCATGAAAATCTACCAAATAGTTATGAAGTTTATACAACAACTTCGTTTAGCTCACCGCAGTTAAGGAAAGGACGTTACAACTGTACGACTTCAAGTCAAGGAAGAGTAAAGGAGATCGAGTGATATGCCCAGTGCACCTTTATTCCGGTTTTTGTTGAGATTTAGCCCAGGTGAGCCTGATTTCTATATACTTGATTAGTGATGACTTGATGAGTTAATTGCACATTTTATCTATAGAATATTTATTATATGCATATTATCCATTGGATTGAAAATGTGCCCAACTTCCTTTTTACAACCACTGAATGGACTATGGAGTATGGACATGCTTAGAAATAACTTGGTTACTTGCAACCACAATTAACTTCCTTTTCCAAGGCTTCACATAAAGTTGCTCCCAAAACAATGTAGTTTGTTTAACTTTGTTTTCCAGTCACCATCTTCAGTTAACACATCACCAACTGCATGCGGCTGCCTAAGGTGTCTTTAGTTGAGAAGAAGGTGTCGTGTGGCAACACATTTTAAACATATCTTCTGTTATCATGTTTGTACATTCGGTTGTATTTCGTCAGTATCGTTTTAGTTTGTTTCTGTTTTGAATATCGTTTTTTATAAATACATTTATTCCGTTTAGAAACGTTGTACGCTTGCTTATTTTGTAAATCGTATTACCACTGCCGCAACGAATTGATTGACGCCGCCGCAACGCGCGGCAGGTTAAATACCTAGTTATTATATACTATAGTTTAGGGTAGCTCTTAGGAATAGTGACTTAACTGGGTTACTATTCAACTCAGTTAAGTTACTATTTAACTCCGTTAAGTTACTATTTACCTTCGTTAATAGTAACTTACCGGACTTACTATTCAACTCCGTTAAGTTACTATTCAACTCCGTTTCAACTCCGGCGAGTTACTATTCAACTTCGTCAATTACTATTCACCCCCGTGAACTAAGTCATTTAACGGAGTTACATAGTAAACTTAACGGAGTAGCGAGAACGGTTGAGCTAGCAACTTAAGTTCGTTCAACTCCGTCAATTGCTATTCACCTCCGTTAACTAAGTCATTTAACAGAGTTGAATTATACCGGATGGTTCAACCGGGTATGTCGGGTGGTTTAACCGGTTGTACCAGGTCATTCAACCACCTGAACCGACCAGTATGAATGGTTAGAAATATTGGTTCAACTGGCCATACCGGACGGTTCAACCGGGTATGTCGGGTGGCTCAATCAGTTGTAACAGGTGGTTCAACCGAACCGTCCCAACATGAATTTTGTTCAAAATCGGTTTGCCCCCCGGCGAAGCGCGGGTGTTTACGCTTAAAAATAGGTTAGGATTATTGGTTCAACCGGTATGTCGGGTGGTTTAACCAGTTGTACCAGGTCATTCAACCAGTTGAACAGGCCATACTGGACGGTTCAACTAGGTATGTCGGGTGACTCAGTCGGTTGTACCAGGTGGTTCAACCGAACCGTCGCAACGCGTGAGATTGATTCGTATAAATTTTGTTAAAAATCGGTTTGCCCCGCCGCGAAGCGCGGGTTATAAACCTAGTTAATATAGTGTAATGTTCAAGGTTCTTTTTTACAAAATTATGAATTGTATGTTTACCCCTCCAATTTAAAATTTCTGATTTCATCACAGAGACACCTGCAATCTATGTGTTTATATAATTTTTCTTAAGTCAGTAGAACAATCACATATGTATTTGTGTTTCGTGAGTGGACCACTTTTGTTCATTACATCTATAATCCCATCAAAAGTTTTAAAGGATGAGAGCAAGTGACGTTGTTTGTGTTTAAGAATTTTGTGGTGTTTAAACATCGAATGATTAAAAATTAAACTAACTAGATCATCAAGAAGAATAGATAGGAGAATTTAACTTGTCAAAACGCCTTTTACCTATCCTTTCTAATACCATTTACAAACAATGTTGTAAAACAAGGTCTCAGAGGCCAAGTGCTTCCCGAGTAATCGCTACAAGGTAGGTTGCCGAGGACCGAATACTCTAGGCCCAGGCCGAGTACTTTCCGAGTACTCTCCGACTAGACCAAGAACTCCACGAGTACTCCCGACTCCGACTAAGAAACACCTAGCAACTTTTGCAACATTGTTTACAAATATAAAATCATCTTATAATTTAATTCTAACTTAAATATTTAAATTCTACTTTAAAAATCACATAAACATCAGAATTGTTAGGTGATGGAAATATTTGTAATTTTGTATGACTTGAGCCCAAAGTCAAGACAAAAAGGCCACGTAAGCGTCAAAGACTCCTTAAAAACGCGCCACGTCAGTAAGAGAAAGAGTCATTCAGTTATTAAGTGAGAAAAGCGCGGGCAAGGGTCCAGAACTTCATGGCTTCCCAACAAACTCCATACATACTTTCCCCCAATCTCACAAAATGCATTCAGAAACCCTAAACAAATATCTGTAAACAACAACACCACCAACAACAATTAGTGTGAGAATTGAAAATGGGAGGCTTATTATCAATGGCCAAAGAACCACCGCCCCCTATGGTCCTCGTTCCCCCACTCTTCGATTTCCCTCCCCTTGCTGCCCGTACCAGGTCATTCCTTCACTCCAATCGATTAACGCAAGTATCAAATATGAAAACGGCTCTTTAACTAGTTTATATCTAATCTACCTAACACATTTTTATGTTTTATGTACGAATAACGAGAAATGATGCACCCTTGTCTCCTAATTTTAATTATTTTATAAGAAAATATTAAAATTATATTGTGTTCTTTTTTATGGTTTTATTAAACATGTTTAGTTGTGTTATAAATAGGTCAGGAATTGCCGAATGCCGGCCCTAGTCTTTGATGTTTTAAATTGATTTCGGAAGCTTGATTATCCTGCGAAGAAGGATTTGGAATCAGTTTTATATGTTGTGATATTTGAATGATGCATAAAGCGGTTTCGTTTGCATATGTGTTATACGTTTTTGAATGATGTGAAAAGTGATTTACTTTGCTAATTTTTCGATTTATTTGTTTTATGCCTGTTTAATGTTTATCACGAAATTGGTAGCACTTGAGGAAAAGTGATTAAATAAGGTGTAGGATTATTTGCAAATCTGGAATTTTCATGTGTATATTGTAAAACTCCATTGCTGATAGTGTGGTACATTCAGATAATGTGATGGTAGGTTTTTTGATACCTTATATGTGATCTAGTCAAAATTCATGATGAGATACAAACATTTGAATTTAACAATAAGGTGGACAGTTTTGTTGTGTGTATTCTTTGCTTATGTTGTTCTAGAGAATTGGATAGATATTTGGCTTTGATTTAATTATAATAAACTGTTAAGTGATGCAGGATGTTGGAGTCACCGTATAATCTGTTATTTGGGAAGCTCGTATTAAAAAGCCTGTTTGAAGATTATTTTGATGCAGCAAATCATTTCAGTACCATTTTCTTATTGAAGCCAATTGAGGATCGTCATGTGGATTTAGTAGCAACTGTATCCATCAAAACGCTTTATTACTCACTTTCACATGCTTGCTGATAAAGCGTTTTGTCCAACATGCTTGATCATTCTTATGATATTAATATTTGTGTGTGTATGTACTTATGTTTCATTTGGAGTTACATGAAAAGTTCCTTAGCCGATATTCAGGTTTCAGGTCCTCTTGATAACAAGCCTGAGGAGCCAATAGTTGGTAATGCATTATTTCGTTGGCAAAGGTATTATTCTTCCTCTTTGGTACTGGTTTTTCTTCTAGAGTTTGTGGGTTGTTATTTACTTCTTTTGGCATTCCTTAACGGAAACCGTTTTTTTTATGTTGTGACTTGTGACAGTGATGCTGATGATCCTCACACATTCACAGATCTTTATGTATCTAGTTCTGATCCGTAAGTAGTAATTTTCTCTTCCATTAAGGGTAAGTTATATCTTTATTATAGTCTTTCTTTACGTTCTTATATGTTTGTATTCCAGGATTTTGCTCATGAGAGCATGTGCATACTACCCGAAATATGGCTTTGGAGCATTTGGCGTTTTTCCGGTGCTTAAAAAACAGAGGTTTGCTCATTTCAATCCAGCAAAATCACACATTTCTTATTATTGCTTAATATTCATTTGCAGAGTTCACATTTTATACAGGGTAAGTTCAGAAGACTATGGTACAATGGGTTTGAGATTTGGCTCATCGCGTTTGTCATTTGGAACCACATTTTTGCCATATTCATGTATGTAATGCAATGCATGTTAACAAACTTATCAACTTTTCATATACATTATGTTCATTTCATTTTCTTCACTAATATCCATTTCTATGATGTCATTGTGGTTCCTTTGATCCTAGATTTTTACTGTAATGCCACAGTTTAGTTCTTACAACATATATAATACACCAAACTGTCTGCAAGTTTCGTTTACCGTTATTCATTACTAATTAAACATTTCTGAGTTTTTTGCGTTATTATACTACTTTCTGAATGTAGTGGGAAATGACTTCCCCAAATCTGCATGGCTGGTGACCAAGCTGGGAAGGTTAACTGCTGGAGTCCAATATGATCCTCAATGTAAGATGCTTTCCCGTCTTTTCAATGTAATGTTTTTCTGTCCATTTCGCAATGTGCTTTACTCTTTGCCTTTTGAAGAACAACCCATTTTGTATAAAATGCAGTTATTGGTCATCCATTGTTCTTATTACCCTATATTTTGTTCTCTAGTCTCATTGTCTTGCTTTTTTAATAAAGTTCTTAATATACATAGTAATGTAGTATAGTATAGTTTATAAAGGTTATGTTCTTTATCATCCCTGAAATTATGCCTTTATAAAGATGCCTCTTTTACAGTCTTTTATTAAAATTGTAAGTTGACATGTTCTTATGGTTATTGTGCTTGAGTAGTTGAAAAGGCTGGTGGTGCCAAATATAAAAATTTGAAGAACTGGAATTGCGCCATAGGCTATGGAATTGGATCTGGCAGCCCATTGAGTCCATCTTTCAATTTCGGTCTCGAATTCGCCCAGAACTCTCAGGTTTCCCATTGTTTATGGTTCTTGAATCATCATTGGAAAATTGTCCGGTTGTACAGAATTTACTTTTTCCGTTACAATATAGCTTATTATTTCTTTGTAATCCTCAACTGCAGTTCATAGCCTCTTTCTATCAGCATGTGGTGGTCCAACGAAGGGTTCTCTCTCTCTCTCTCTCTCTCTCTCTATATGTGTGTGTGTGTGTGTACACATATTGCTAGAAGGATGTGATAAAATTTGGTATTAAAATCATTTCTTTATTCAGTTAAAAATAGATTGTTGAATTCTGCAGGTAAAGAATCCACTCGAAGAGAATGAAGTGATTGGAATTACTAATTACATAGACTTTGGATTTGAGTTGCTAACAAGGTAATTTAGGGTGTGAAATCAATCCACGTACGGTTTGTAAAGATAATCTAAGCCCTCACATTTGTTAACAGAATGAATGATCAAAAGGGATCAAACAACATCCAAGATTCCACCTTTAATATCGGTGCATCTTGGCAAGCCAATAAAAACATCTTAATGAAGGTTAGCTGTCTTGGTTTCAATGTAATGTTTCATATTGTGAATTATCATGTTAAATTTTGTTCATGTCTTGTACAGGGAAAAGTGGGCCCCCTTAGTTCAGCACTGTCTTTGTCTTTTAAGTCATGGTGGAAACCTTCATTCAGTTTCAGCTTGTCAGGTATAACTTATGTGATGAGTATATGATAATTTTCAAGACAATTCTGGGAAAATAATGCTTGTGAACAGTTTTTTTTTTTTTGGCGGCGTGTAAACGAAACCAAAATTGATACGTTTTGGGCTTAGTGTGAACTTTTGATTCCATGAATATGCATGAACCTGAAATGATTCAAATAATGGACAGCTATAAGAGAGCGTGGTGGGAAGACGTCTTTTGGGTTTGGTGTTCGTGTGGACAACGTGAGAGAAGCAAGGTCTGTGTTGTGTACTGAAACGCTTAATGATTAATAATGCTTTTTTAAGGATAGAAAGATTAACATGAAAAAACTGTGCAGTTACCAAAGGGCGGATCCGAATTTTGTAATGTTGACACCAAACAAAGAGCATTTAGCAGAGGGAATCCAGTGGAAAAGTGGCCAGAGACCACTGATGCAATCGGACATAAACTCCGGAAACTTTGATGGTGTGCCCAGGGAACTCAGACCCTTGGGTAGAATACTATAATTTTCTTTTCTTTTCTTTCTTTCTTTCTACAATTCCTGGATAAAACAAACTGTAATACACCTGAGAACTTTTATCTGAACTTTACTTTTTGTATTCATTTCATATTTGAACTAACTAAATAATTTTAAAGTTTTGGGTTCTGCTTGTCCAACTACCTTGTGACTTGCAACTCGCTCGCTACTTCACTCTATAAACATTCCTGCTATTCTTGTATAATGGTAGTAAATCAACTAATTTGTCATGGGCTGACTCGAGTTACAAACAAACTTGAGCTCAGCATCCGGCTCAGATTGAATACTATGAGCTGAGCTTTCAGCTTGTTTTTTTTAATGCGTACGAGCCAGAGTTGATTTAGCTTGGTTTATTATTATTGTTTACAACGACAGACGACGACGACCCCCAACACAGGCCACAACACACGCCACAACAAACAACAACAACAAACAACAATAATAATAATAATAATAATAATTTGCATTAGGTACCCTACTTTCAACACACTAAAATAAGTTATCATATGAAGTTGTATGTATTTTAAAAGATAAATCCATATAACTTTTGTTTATTGAATCTTAAAATCCCGTAGCAATCACATTTTACTATTTAGTTTCAACCAAATGTGAATATAATTTTGTTATCTATATGTAGACATGGTGGGTCTCTTGATAGGGACATGGAGTCATGGACACATGGTTCTCGAATACACAAGAAACATGGTTTGAAGTTGGGTCCATCTAGAGTGGTTATAAAGTTGGGTCATTTGCACTTTTAATGTGAAGCTGTAGACCGTTTAAATTAAATTATGATTTCATATGGATCAAAATAAAAACAGACATATGTAGTATATTGGTTGTAACATGACAAAAACTAATGGATTTATATGACAATCCCCTATTTAAGAAAGTTCTAACTATTGATTAATGACCGGAGAAAGGGTTCCTCCCCTACGCGAGTTAGGTTTCTCTATCTCATCTCCTCAATTAGTATACACCACTTGCTACCACTACTGATTTTCCCCACCCTAATCACTGATGACGGTGTTCCTGATCGGGTAGGGGTACCGATTGATCTACTTGGGAACGCCCCCTATTCCCTTATATCAATCTTGTAATATTATAAAAGTTTGGTAACTTGATTACAAGACCATGTGTAGTATCTAAATTTCAAGCTTCACCATGAGGCATTGTGTGACATGTGGTATGTGGATTCACACGAGGCTTGAGGGCTTGAAATAAAAAAAAGGGTGTGTGGTGTTTAGATTGAGGAGTGTGTGGAGTGTGTATATAAAGATATTAAAAATGAACTAAAAAAATAAAAATAATAAAATAAACCTTGGAATAATATGATTAGCCCTTCCATCTCTTGCACCAGCGTGAAATTTTCCACGCTTCTCCTTTCCACGCCCAAAAAACGCCCATGGGAGCGGTGTGCATGTCGGGGCATGAAATTCTCCCAATCGACGCCCAATTCCATTACTATTAACATGGTCTTAGGATCGAAGGTAAAATATGAAAACTGATCATTGCATTTTGAAAACCACACCTTTTTTAAAAAAACAACAATTGTCTCTCAGGTCTTCTATCCAATTAATTCACACATGCTGTTAAACAAAAATTAACTTAAACATACGTATAGCATTTACACATATATATAAATTGCTAACTTATGAAAATTACAAAAGGAAAGAAAAATAACTAAAAGTTCATAAAAACTGTTGGAAAAACTTTAGAACCTCAATTTATAGTGTGCAAAATTTATAACACAAAAAAAACAAATCATTCGATTTTTCGTTATTTATCTTAATCTTCATCAAGTTTGTTCTTCATTTGGATATTCGTTGTAGAATTCTAGAACGCACCGATAACCGCTACATTCTATGACTATAAGATTTAATAGTACTTGACACGTTATGTACTTAGGCCAAGAGGTGTGGGGATCGTGAGTTGGATGTGAGAGTAGTACCTCACGGGAACACCGCCCCCCTCATCCCTTACATGTGGTGACTGTGAGGGATCTCACGAAGGTCACGGGCCAATTGTTTTTGTATTTTGGAATGTTATGGAGGCTAGTAACCACACCTATAGGTTGGTGATGAAAGGTAGTGTTGGAAGGTAGAGTAACGTAATAATGATGTGCCAATGACCCCCAGCTCAGTTGGGAAGATGTGGGAGGGTTTACTCCTTAGGGAGGTTCCCGCACGGGGGAGGTACACGGTTCGAATCCTAGGGCTAGCAAAAATACACCCCTTGACGTTGAAAGAGCTTATGCCATCAGAGACGATGCGGAAAGGGGATTCGAAACTAGCCGATAAAAAAAACGTAATAATGATGTAGAGAGTAGTAATGATGACCACACCGTATCACCTTAAAATATATCATGCTCTTCCTATAGACTAGACTACATCTCCATTTATTTTGTTTTCTATTTTTTTTGGACAAACTTAAAAGAACAGGACTTATTAATAAATATAATATCATCATCATAATCAGTTAATCCCACCTATAGCAAAGCTAAAGTAGGGTCTGGGGAGGGTAAGATGTAGACAACCTTACCTCTACCTCTAAGAATAGAGAGACTGCTTCCAATGAGACCCCCGACTCGATGTGGTTTGGTATCAAGCTTTGGCCATAAGGCACAAAACACTTAGCAATCGGGACAAACCCGATCGGTGCATGTACCCCCTTTGTCTTTTGGCTATCAACGCCACCAAATGATGCATGATTAACCGTCCGTCATTTTTAACGTTATTTTCACGAAATTAGTAAAATAACGTTAAAACTAGTGCAACTTTACTTTTGCCCCTCGAGAGCGACGCATATATACATTATATGCGCACACCGTAAGTGGTGCGTTATTAATAAATATAATCATTTGTGTTATATATTTATTTAAAATCAATAATATGTGTATTTAACATTTTAACTTAACACATGATATAAAAACAAGTCATCGTTGATATTCAGCATCATTCCTGATCGCAGAAAGGAAGGAATGGCTGCACACTCATTCTTCTCCACACACATCTCTTCTACTACTCTCTCTCCTCGCTTCCCCTCTCCCAATCGTCCCACACTTTCTCTCTCTAGAACCTTCTCTAATCGCAACCTCCATACGGCCTGTATCGTCGCTTCACTCCGTCCAACTGCTCACAATAACCACTCACCAACCCCTGAATCCACCGACCGCTCATCCTTCAACAAGTTTGTAGATTCGTTCGTCGTATTAATCACGTCCGTAGCTCTATCCGTCTCTGTGTTTGTTACTGATATTGATTCTGCTGCTGCGTTTGTTGTGACTCCGTCTAAGAAGCTGCAGACGGATGAGCTAGCTACTGTTCGTTTGTTCCAAGAGAATACTCCTTCTGTTGTTTACATCACTAACTTAGCTGCTAGGTACTCTTATTTTCTTTGTTGACTTTGTAACGGAATGATATGATGTTTAGATTAGATTTAAAAGGAATGAATGTGATAATGTTTAATTCATTTGTGATCCATATTAGATCAGTGAATAAATGTGATAATGTTTAGTTCATTTGTCTACAGTATGAACTTAGCAAAAACCGGCCGGTATTACCGGTTGAACCGTATTTGAGCCTGATCTGGTACGGTATAAAAGCCGGTTTTTAAAACATTGCTAGATACTGTTAGAGCTAGTGATTTGTGTGTATGTAGGTTTTTGTGGCTCTTGTGTAACTGTGTTGTTTGTTGAAGTTGGAATGGAATGGAATGATATGCTTAGATTTAGGAATAAATGTGATGCTCTAGACTCTAGTTGTTTGGATAGAGAATTTGCATTTTTGTGATGTTTTACGCTGGATCACTGGATAAACATATGGAAATGTTTTATAATGAAGTCTGTTTTGTTAATTTAGTTCGGTTTTCTACATGATGAACATAGTTGATAGGTACTGTTTTAACTAGTAATTATGTGTGTATATAGGGCTTGTGGTTCTCATTTTGTTTGTTGACTTTGAAACGGGATGATTTGGTTAGATCAAAGGAGTAAATGTGGTGATCTAAATGGTAATGTTTTCTAATAATGTCAGTTATATTAATTTGTTCGGTTTTCTACATCACGAACTTAGCTGATAGGTACTGCTTTAACTAGTAATTTATGTGTATGTATCTGTTTTGTGGCTCTCATTTTGTTTGTTTGACTTTAAAACGGGATGATTTGGTTAAAGGAGTAAATGTGGTGATCTAATTCATTTGGATAGAAACTTTGTGTTTTTTTGATGTTTTGTTCCTGATCAGTGGATGGATATATGGAAATGTTTTTTTAGTGAAGTTAGTTTTGTAAATTTGTTTGGTTTTTGAGTGGAGTTGTGTTATTTAGGCAGGATGCATTTACTTTGGATGTATTGGAGGTGCCACAGGGGTCCGGATCAGGATTTGTTTGGGACAAGAATGGTCATGTTGTCACGAATTATCACGTTATTCGAGGTGCGTCTGATCTCAGGTTGGTTAAGTTTTTCCTTTTCCTCTCGTTTTATGTAGTGGAATTTACGAGTGAATGTTGTTTCTGTTACATAAGGCTCTGACTATGAATAAGGAGTTGATTGATTGGTTGCACGTTGTGAACTCTCGTCAGTTAACTAACAAGAATAACAAGTTTTTGAGACTTGAAAATTAACAAAAGTACATTGAATTACTAGTTGCTAGCTCCCAAGAATGTTTAAATATTCCATGTCAAAAGGCAATCTAAATCACTGCAAAGCGCGTATTGTGGCAACACTAAGAAATTTTGTTTGGCTAGTATGTTGTATCTGGGATCATCTGTCAGCAGTTTGATGAATAACATGAATTAATTTTAAGAATGAATATGTGTTAATTACTATTAACCTCATTGATCTTAGTCTTTGATTTTCTTGTTAGCCTAACAAGATGCATTATTTGATTTAGTAACAATACATAGACCTAAAACATCTCTTTCCTCATACTTACCTTTGATTTTGACATGTGTCTCAATCTCCTTGTTATGTTGATTTTTAGGCCTACCAATAATTTCTTAATATAGTTTGTCCACTGTGGTAATGGGATTGCAGTGTATCTTCATTGTTAGGCTCTGTTAGAAATGCCTATGATATCATTATTTTTTCTCTTTTCTGTTATTGAGTTGATGTGTATATATTCAGGGTAACTCTTGCTGATCAGACCACATATGATGCAAAAGTTGTTGGGTTTGACCAAGATAAAGATGTTGCAGTACTGCGGATCGATGCACCGAAAGATAAATTGAGACCAATACCAGTTGGTGTGTCTGCAGACTTGCTTGTTGGGCAAAAAGTGTATGCTATAGGAAACCCTGTGAGTGAGCATATACTAATTTCTATGAATGAAAATGAGTACTGTGTATATGTATACTGTGCATGTGTGCTGTCAATAGCTGCTTGAAAATTGATCAATACTATTAGCTAATAGCTGCTCAAAATCAATATTCCTTGCCGCATCCCTCCTCGTCCATTTAACATGTGTGAACTTTAACCAAAAACTTCTATACGGCTTTCCCTTGTAGGCAGATGGAATTTTTTCCATGAAAAGAAGTTACATAAAGTCATAAATTGTTGAATGATGAATCGCACATAAAAGCCTTGATTTTGTACACAAAATGAAAAACCTGAGTCTTATTTAGGGTTGCACAGACCTTGGTTTTCTATTGAATGCTGGATAGCTCAAGTATTTAGGGCTCAATTACTATAGATAATAGAAACAAAAATCAAACAAGGAAAATAAAGAAGTGAGCAGTGATTCTCTCAATCTCTTCTCTAAGTTGAGGTTGAATGATCCTTGTAATTGCTCATATATGAAGTGAATCTTAACTTATAATATATTTTACTTCTTCTCACTTTTAGCTGCCTCTCCCCTTCCAAATATTTTGTACTTGGTAGATGACTTAATATGATAGTTCATATATCTTTTTGCAGTTTGGGCTGGATCACACTCTAACGACTGGTGTCATTAGGTATGAATTTCTTCTACAAGCAAAAAGGGGTTACCTTCCATTATTGCAGCACTTACTTTTATACCTCATAAAGCTAGAGCATGTTTTGAGGAATTTGGAAACATATAAAGAATACCCTTATTAGGAAGTACCTACCTCTAGATTAAGAGTAGAGGCCGAAATCTGTTGATTAACATTGAAGGATGCCACACTGCATTCTATTCTTTAATCATATGCACAAGCAAATCTTTATTGATGACTTTTGTATTTGAACATTTGCAATAATCCAGGGAAAATATGTCCTTAGCGTAGTTTATAAAATGCTATGGTGAGTCATGGCTATACCAGGCCACTTGAGGGCCACAGTGACAAGTGCCTGCATTGGCATAGATATGGTGAAAAGTAGTTGTAAACTTGTACATATGCTTTATAGTAATTAGAAAATAAAAATATAGACTACCATGAGCCACCATGCAATCACATGTCAAACGTTGCCGTTAAAAAGTCAACATTCATTAAAACCACACAGATAATAAAGTAGCCTTAAAGTGAACTGACTACTGAGTACTGAACTCTATTTATGATTAGAAGTTAAGAACCAAACAAATATTAGAATGCAAACAAATTATAAAGATAGATTAATCTGCTTTAGAGAGGTTGATAGACTCCAGTGAAGTTTACTTTCAAGAAGTGAACCAACACTCCCAATTACATTAAATCACTAATCAATATTAAGCATAAAAGAATTGCAACCATTAACCTCTATTTATAATATGCCTACTCCTAATACTTGTAGTTGTTGGACAGGTAACTTGCTCCCCAAGTATTTAATTCCTAATATAGCTCTAGTTCCTAACAGACTATGTGAGTTTGTACCATTTATCCTTCTCTTTTTCTAAGATAAACCATAAAGGTATTGCATATAATTGTCTGTATAATAAGGTTACATAGAGGATCTATATATAGAGTTTAATATTACACAAAGATACTTTCCAAACTGAAAGTTATATTTTAAATACCTAACTAGTCTAATATGCCCCTGAACTACATTAACTAGCTTGGATCGAAAAGAGCGAAATCTAGGCTTCGGCAACGGCTTTGTAAAAATATCAGCATTTGATCATGAATCAACTTCCACATGCATTGCCTGGGCATGGAAGTTAGGGTGAAGGTGAGCTTGTAGAGTTGTGAGCTGTTTACTCGGTTGTGGTAAAAGCAAAAATTAAAACAACGGTGATAATGAGGGTTAGAGCTGATGCGTGTTTTGGAGTTGTTTTTCAGTTTATAGGTTAATATTTGATCTATGTCTTTACCTATTTCACAAGCCTCTCTTAGAGATGAGATCCCTACCTTAGATTGCTCGGAGAATCTGAAGCACTCTTGTTGCATATGTGTGAAGCATTCCTTCATTATCGGAAATGCTTACGCATGTCTGATTACATTTGTCTGACCATCTGTTAATCAGTATCTGATCCCTCTTCGAAATCCATGGTTGCCTTTACGTCAGAATTGACTGCTCTAGAAAACAAAAGGCAGAAATTTTTTTCCCTATGAATAGTTATGTGAACAGTGCCGATGAACTAGTGATCAGTAATTTCAATTAGCACTATTAACGTTATTTTACTAATTTCGTGAAAATAACAGTAAAAACAACGGACGGTTGATCATGCATCATGTGGTGGCGTTCCAAAGACGGGTGCATGCACCACTCGGGCTTGTCCCGATTGCTAAGTGTTATATACAATATGTCCAAGGCGTGATTCAAAACCACTATTGAGCTGGGGGTCTCACTAGAAACAGCCTCTCTATTCCCACGGGATAGAGGTAAGGCTGTCTACATCTTACCCTCCTTAGACCCTACCTTAGCTTTGCTATTGGTAGGATTAACTGAGTATGATGATGATGATTATTGATTAATATAAAAAAAAGTCGCCTTGGTTTAGGGAGGGATGAGCCTGATATTAGGCTGAATGCTTTCAATCAACATTAACTTTTTTAAACAAAAATAGAGCCAGTAGACATATTGTGGGGGATGACTAATTTGGCCAAGAATGGAGAGTATGGGATCCTGATATCTAGATTATTGCCTTAAGGCTTGATGACAAGGTGTTTTTAGGAGCTGGAGTAGTGAACTAGTGATAAGCCTTCAATGGATATTCTTAGTAGTATTTTTAAATTTACATTTGTTTGGAAAGTCTTGAAATTATTTTAGCATCTATAAGATAGGGTTTATTAGAAATCAGAGTTTTATTAGGAATAAAAATTAGTACTTATTAGGCATTTGACTCCAATTTCATGAGATTATGTTTCCCTGGTTGTAGTGGGCTAAGGAGAGAAATAAGCTCTGCTGCAACTGGCCGCCCAATTCAAGATGTTATCCAAACAGATGCTGCAATTAACCCTGGAAATAGTGGAGGACCACTTCTTGATAGCTCAGGAAACCTTATCGGGATAAACACTGCCATCTACTCTCCCTCTGGTGCATCATCTGGTGTTGGATTTTCCATTCCAGTTGACACAGTGAGTCACATAACTCTACTTGCCATTAAAATCTCATCTAAACATACAAAGCTGCTGAAATTTATTTCTTTTATTATTTGACGTCTTTGTTGAATCATATCTGTCCAGGTCGGTGGAATCGTTGACCAGTTGGTGCAATTTGGAAAAGTTACCAGACCTATTTTAGGAATTAAGTTTGCACCTGATCAGTCTGTGGAGCAACTGGGAGTCAGTGGAGTACTTGTCTTAGACGCTCCTCCAAACGGCCCTGCTGGAAAAGCGGTATATCTGTCATCATGCCCCTTTACCAACTTTGTAAATTTTTGTGTTTGTGTGTGTGTGTACTTCTATGCCTTTTCAACATTGAGAAGTTGCTGATTGATTTGAACGTACAGGGTCTTCAATCAACGAAACGTGATACCTACGGAAGGCTCATACTGGGTGACATTATTACTTCTGTAAACGGAAAAAAGGTTGTTAATGGAAGTGATTTGTACAGAATTCTTGACCAGTGTAAAGTTGGTGAAACAGTAAGTTTCCATCCAAATTTGCGTTACATGGTTTCTTAATATACCGTGTTTAATACTTTAATGTCAATCTTGGCGAACAGGTTACTGTAGAGGTGCTTCGTGGTGACCACGTAGAGAAGATCCCTGTGGTGCTTGAGCCAAAGCCTGATGAATCATAATTTGTGAAAAATGTGAGGTCAGGTTGTAAACTTGTGTTATTCATTACGAGAAAAGAAACATCTTGCTGTATTATTTGACGCATAGTTTCCTAATAGGGATCCTGTAAATAGTCTGCATGCCTCTATGAATCTGAAATTATATAGTTGTAATTTACTGGGAACGTTGTTATAGTTACCTTCCCCTTGTTACAGACACGGGTTGCTTTTAACTATCCCTTGAACCAATTTGTTGCTTATAGAAACCCAGGCTAAAAGTGGCAGGACTCTACAACCCATCATCTAGAAAATTTTGATTTTACAAGGTTTTTGTTAGAAATTTAACTTCATTAGCATGTTTATGTCAACGTTTGTAACGGTAACCAAGGTTAGAAGATCAATCATATTCGTGTGGAGTGAAACCAGAGTCGTGAGGCTTCTGGTCATTGAGCTTAAACTAGGTGAGACGGAAACGTGGTAAGCACATACAATTCCGTTTGTATCTCAACGTTAGAGAATGAAAAACTGAGTACTTATTTGTTTTTTATGAAAAGATTAATAAATCAAGTTAGGGGCTTTTTGGTACCCTCTTAATATTCCATTAAGATACCTTTGAATCAGTTGATCACAACCGCCTCTTGGCAGGCCCGCCACCCTACATCCGGCCAGCCTATGTTGTCTTAACCCGTTCCACGCTGGCATCGGTGTGGGGCTTGGCGTTCCACGAGAACCTTACGTCTGTTCCACTAGACAGGATGATAGTCGTTGTGTCTTCACAAGAACTATGTTCTCTAAGGTAACACGGAGGATAGAACTCGTGTTAGCTTGGACTTGAACTTGTGACCACAAGGATCTAGTTCTTATCTTCATTGTTCTGAGCACTGCACCATGATATCTCTTAATCAACCAGTAAGTCTTTTACCCATTAAGTTTCAACAATATGTTTAATGAAAAATTTACCCCTTTATCCACTCACATGTATTCATAACTCTTAGCCGACCACTCATGCACCACCTTATCGGCCCACCATCTCCTCGACTTATCACCATCTCCACCAACTAGTCAGACCTCTTATTGGTTCATAGTCAACTAGACATTTTAATGGCTCAACACTAGCTAGCGCAGAGGTTGCCAAACAGCCCCTTAGAGAAAAATAAAATTACTAAAAAACTAGGACCTCTATGAAATACACAAAATATGACAAAATTTGTTGTTTTAAAATAGTTTTATAACATGCTCGTTTTGCGCCTCAAAACTCGCATTTTGACGACTTTTAACACATAGTTTTACATTGTAAACCTCCATTACCATGGTAAACCTAATATACATCAAAAATGGTGATATTTATAGACATTTTCACACCAAATAATTTGTTTTACATCAGACCTGGAAATGGTTACTTTAGTAGCTCGAAACTCGACAAAAAGTGCAATTTTTGTAACTATTTTTGCAAAAACACTTAGGTTTTATGTTAGGACTTTTATCAACACTTTAACATGTCTTATGTACCCTCAAAATAATGTTCAAAAACCTTCTCAAAACCTGTTTTTCATCAGATTTAAAAACAGCACTTTCTACATGTCAAAACCCATCAAAATAGTGCCCGTTTTCGCCTATTAAGCTAACACAAAAGCACATATATGGTATGAACCTAATACATTCTTAAAAATCTGGGCTTTTTCTTTAAAATAAACCTTTCTTTTCTATCAAAAATAAGATGTGTCATAAACCATCATTTTCATGTTAAATCTCATCATTTCGAAGCCAATTTTGAGCTTTGATCATACACGGAAGATCATCCAAGCCTCAAGATCATTAGTGAGTTTAATAGTACTCATTTTATACTCAAAATATACTTCAAAAACCTATTTACTTTTAGATTTAACAAAACCTATTTATATAATAACAACAATCAACTAAACAATCAACACTCATGATAGGTTGACTTTTTAGTCAAAATCATAAGAACAAACAGATTTAAAAACCCATCAAAAATCACTTTGCATGTATCATCAATCACTAGATCTAAACATTTTAAGCATCATCCAAGCTACACAAATAATCCTACACACATATACATACCCACGACACATATATACACTTTTTACACATTTTCACCCATTTTTTCATCTCCATTGTTTATTTTATAAAACCCTTTGTCAAAACCCATTTAGTTTGGTGAATGGCTTGTAAAATCAACACCAAAACAGGAATTTAAACAAGTTTTTATAAATATTCTTACCCTTGAAGAACACTTGATAAAAAAGATGGGTTTTGATGCTTCTTGGCAATTTCTCTCTCTAGAGATCCTTTAATTCTTGCTCCAAATCACCAAGAACGCCATACAACTCACTAATCGATGTCCATTTTTGTCATGGTTGCAGAACTCGCTAGGCGCTACCAACTCGGCCGACTGGGGAGTTGCGAGTACTCGGCCTAGTCGGGCGAGTACTCGGGGGTCGAATCGGTCTATGTAGGGAGTACTCGGCGAGTAATCGGTCAACTCAGACGACTTTTGCAACTATATTTTTTCTTAAATATCAACAAAAACAGAAAGAGTATGGATGATGATGATGTTACGGTTCAAGAGAGGGAGAGGGAAGGAAGATGAGATGTTTTGTATGTGTTTTGAGTGTGTAAAATGAGAGATGGGATGTGTATGGTGTTTTTATAATGGGATTTGGTGATTAAAATTAACTAGGGGGATTGGCCGCGCTACGCCGCGGGTATTCAGGTTGTATTAGTTTAGTTAGTTTCAGGTAATGCAGGTAGAAATCGACACTCCGTACATTTTTATTGACAAACGTAGAAAAAAAAACAAATTATAGGTTTAGACAATCATGCTACCGAGTTAATTCAGTTGATTGCAAATCATATTTGTTAAATAATATTATACGAGTAATATCTACAAGACTACAACCTTCAAAAATGGTTATTATAACACGATAAATTTATTTTACACAATTGAAAGTACAAATACAATAATGATGTCGATATTATTATTAATATATTAATTCATGACTAAACATTGGTATCATCTCCCACATATTCACTCTCATCTCTGTTTCTTTATTTTCTTATAGAATCTCTTTATTTCCACTCCAATTTCTTGTTTCTACATAAAAACTCATATTAATATTGTTAAAGATCTCAACCTCCAACTTCATCTTCAGTCAGCCCCATCTCACCACCAAACCCCACCGACAGTAGAGGACCACCCCCTGATGTCGGATTGGCCTGCTGTCGCCGCCATCTACCACCACCTCTTCTCTGGCAAAGCTAGTTATTGAAAGCGTTTAAGAAGCACCGACCTCGTCCGTGTACAAAATATTCAAAAAAAAAAGAAGAGATAAGCATAGATCTACTCATATCATGTTTTCCTTTCTAGGAGATGTAGTCACTTAAACTTCTGTCGCAAAGTGAGGTTAATCGGAGATGGTCGATGGTGACCACTACTACTGAGTCGGAAACAAAGGGATGCCGCCTGAGAAAAGGTTGGATATGAGTTGTTAATAAGCACGCGACCAACCAAAACTCCCCTGTATCCGGCCATAATCAGAATCCCCCTTCTCATCTCTATCACCCCCTCTCCCTTTCTCTCAAGAACTGTGTTTGCGTGCCTCTCTCTCTCTCTCTCTCGAAACTGTGTGAGTGGGGTTTAGTTTTTGCCTTTTGGTATGATTTCGAGATGAACACACAAGTTAAATATAAGTTGAATGTAGGTGAGACACATCAGGCAAATAGGTAGAATGAGTCAGCTTAACCATACTCACTCATTGACACGTACGTGATTAGTCATACACCTGCTGTGGCATAAACAAAGAAGCCGATCCCTCACCAACTTTACCTTTTACTTTTTTACTAATAACTTTTTTACTGATATAACTATTCATGATTAGTTTTAAATAATATATAGTATAATAAATGGGTTAAAAATATGCATATAGGTTGTAACATAAGGGTCGAAATCCATAAAAAAGAATGTCGGTCACGATAATTCAATGGTAAAAAATGCGTAGTATTGCATATTTAGTTTTTTTTTCCTAAATGTTTTCACAAGTCATTAGGGGAAAAAGAAAATTGTTAAAATTAAATAAGTTATCGACGTATATTAGATGTGTATTATTTATAGTGTAAGGAGTGAATTATTTATAATCAGTTCCCATAACGTACTAACACATAACATGTGTTTGGTGCAACAAGGTCTACTCTTTATTAGATGTTTGTATCAAATCTCTCGAGTCCTACTAAAGTAGTTGGTATAAAATCCTACAAAGAAGTGATTATCTCTCTATGTCACTATGTGGGAAAAATGTATCGCAAACAAACTTGTAGGCTAACAAGTAACAATGTTGTATTTATGTTGTTACCGATTATTAAAGGCTTCTCTCTTTTCCTATCCACATGGGATAGTAATAAAGCAAAATGCCTCATATGGATTAATACAAGGCGTATATTTGGTGTCAAAATAAATTTTTAGGGTGTCAAAATATTAGCACCCTTATTAAATTTAAAAGATGAAAACTTTTACACGGCTATCAACCTAGCAAAATACGGGAAGGTATGAATGCTAACGTAGGTAAAAATTTTAAAATAGTACAAATATTTGACTATGGTGACAACGTGCAATTAAAGGACACTGGTCCCGACCATCTGTTAATGCTCTGTTTGTTAATGGTTAAAACATTAAGAGAGCAATAAGACTCGACGCTATGTGAACGTCGTAAATTAGTGATGATCCAATTTTAAATTCATTAAATAGGGAAAGTATACTTAACCCAATGTAACATGTTTATTTTATCTTTGTTTTTCTTTATCGTGACGAGCTAAACTGATACCGTTCGAACAAGTTGCTAAGATATGTTTTTATGGTTGCCAATATAACTTTTGTTTAACATAGTCGTATTCGCAATATAGTATCTTATTTATCGCAATCTAGAGTGACTGTCTGAACCGGTGACGAACCATACTGATACCGTCCTAACAATATTTGTACAACGTCGATTGTGGACCAAGAATTAGAATCAGTACCAATACTATCGGAACTATTATTGATATTCATTTATATGGTTTTCGATTGATGTAAAGCACGTATCGATATTTTTTTAAACATATCACAACTTTGTTTTTTTGGGTATTATCTTTCGGTTGCAACACTGAGTGCCGATGTAGTACAAATACTGTAATGACCAGAATCAATATGATGGAGTTCATTCTGCAACACATAGGGTAATTCCACTATTTTTAATCTTTGTTATTTGATCCCAGAAATACGCTTGTCGCATAAAAATGTGTTGATATCCTTTTATGCATTTGAGTTTTCTTTCATTTTCTATAGCGGGTGTCAATACCGTAACAAACAAAACTAATACTGACTGAATTCCCGCAACTTTGTGGATATTTGATGCTTAATTCTTTTATCATTTGAGAAATCAAAACTGTAAATGGGCTCGGGGTAGCACGACACGTAGCGAGCTCCATATGTATATTGGAAGATATTTTTTATCCACGATAACCACAAGGGAATATTAAAGCTTTGATATCTTGGCTTGGTATTTTTTTTTATGATTGGCTAACCGTCTGGCAAGGTTTTGTAAGATAGAAGAGCAAGACTACCTTAAACAATTCTCGAAATGTGCATCATTTGGAGAGCAATGACAAAATACGTAACTCTCAAAGACAAATTACAAGTGGCGGAACTAATACATGAGGCGGGAGTAGTGAGAATACACGTTAGTGACTAGAAGAAAACTAAAGACAATGAATAAATAACAAAAAGTAAAATATATTTCATATTTTCCTATTGTAATGTGTTTTTAACTTATAAAATTACAAAAATAAAATAAAATATGGACTTCATGTTGTAAATATTCATTATTTATTTTTATCGTTTTTCTTTAAATCAGTTTAAGAGCCTAAACGCAAATGAGGTAGTGGTGGAGTGGTTGGCGAAAGACTTGGTGTTCCTTGTAACCCAAGTTCGATTCTCACTCTCCTCATTATTTTCAACGGCATCTGGGCATTAATGGTGACAAACGCACCGAGGAGCGTTCGATCCTGAGCCGCACCTCGATTTTCACCCAGCTGTTACTCCAACGAGGAAACTCGTGTGGAGGCAATACGGTTTCTGGGGAAAAGCCGTAACCAAGTCTGATACACCAGCGCGAACCGGTTAAGACAACTTAGTCTGAAGCAGAACTGGGCTAGGGCTGCCGATTAGGCAGTGTGACATTGGGGGGTCACTCATATGAAAGTCACCATTTAAAAAGAAATGTAAGAGCCTAAACCGATCCTTACCCGACCCTAATCAGTTTCACTAGGTTGACATTTCCACTCCACAAGGCACAAACTAGGTTGAACGTGAATCGATTTAGCCCTAAAACCAGCTTTTACTTGCTTGACCAAAAAACAAACTAGTGTGATGTTGTTAGCAGTTGTTAGTACATGGGTCAAGAGTGTAATTGATTGTAATTAGGAGGGTTAAATGTGCCAAGTATCAAAAGTTTCAAAGTTAGTTAGGAACTGCTAAGGGCATTTACTAGTCGTTGTATTGGATTAGTATATAGCAAGGTTAAACAAATGAGTAAAGTAGCTTGTTTGATCGAATTCCTCTCTTTTGTTTCTTAGCACTTCATGAAACAAGATTTCCAACAAAAAAAAAGAGTACCCATAACCAATGATGATGAGATAGGCTGGGTAAAAGTCAAACCGTGAGAAATAGTCCCCTATGACATATCTAAGTATCCGTTTGATCATTGTAAAGCGTCAGTGCACGAAGGACATAACTAGCTTTATTTATGGCATAGGATAGATTGGAACGAGTGATGTTAAGATACTAGATAGCTCAAACACCATTTGAGACAAAAATATCATTGGTGTTGGGAGGCATGTTAGTGGATTTACAATCAAGAAGACCGACGCGAGTTAGAATGTCTTGAGCATATTTGTGTTGGCTTAGTAACACCCATCATATGTGTAAAGAACTTCAAGAACTATAAAGTAACTAAAGTTGCCAAGATCTTTATTTGAAAAATATTTATTGATGCAAAGAATTAATAAATTGTTGGAATAAATTCAAAAAAAGATGGTGATGATGTGGAGATAAATTAAACACGATCTTTTCAGAATCATAAAGAGATAGATTAAACACGATCCTTTCAGAAACACAAATAAAGACATGGGTGATGATGTGGAGATAGTAATTTGAGGTGGTGGAGTATGTGGAGTTGGAGAGGAGGCTAAAAAAAGGATCCGAGGTTTGGCACATTTCACTTGGGAACGTGGCGAGTGTGTGTATGTAGATTGGAATTTGTAGAAGGTGGAATGGGTGAGGCTATAAGTGGGTTTTGATAGGGAGATATTATGGGTGGTTGCTTTTTAATATAACTAGAGAGAAATAGCTTTGTTGATTCCACACTTGAAACCTGATTATAGAAGGGAAAAGACACTTCATTGAAATGTGCATGACGAGTCACATATACACGAGATGAAGAAGGGTTGAGACATCAATAGCCTTTTAACGAGTACTATAGCCAATGAAGATGGAAGATATGCTATAGGGAGCAAGATTGTGAGCTAAGTAGTCTCGTAAGTAAGAAAAGACTCGGAATCCAAAAGGTCAAAATTTTTTATATTGAGGTTTAGTGTGAAAGAGAAGTTCAAATGGGGGTATGTTGTTTAAAAGTGGTGTAGGCAGGGGCGGATCCAAAGGTCTGGAAGGGTGGGCATGTGCCCACCGTAGCAGCGGCGAAACTTAACAGGGGCGATGGGTTACGAACCAAGATTTTTTATGAACCAGAGGAGGCAGAACCAATGTCTTCTCTTTTGTGATGGTCTTTTCCGGTTCTCCTGTGAAGTTGTTAAGATAACACGATCTGAACATATTCCGGTGACCTCAATAGAGTCAGCCGGCAATTGGTTTTTCATGGGTAGAGAACCAAGAAGAAAGTAAAACGGAAATAAAGATGTTTGTCTTTATATGGTTGACTCACTTTCTAAATGTTACATTATACACTCACCTTAATTTCTTTTATTATATTTATTTTAAGTATTAATGGAGGGGAGCTGGTGAGTAGTCACTTCAAATCAAAACTTATAAAGGTTGTTTGAATATATAGTAAAAATAAATAGAGCCATAGAGGTTGAAATGTTAAATGTTTTATTTATAGCTTATTTATTTAGTACTTGTATAATTGCCCGCGCGTTGCCGCGGGAACTTATGTTGTTTTTACACACATTGCAAAACTGATTATTAATTCAAAACAAAGAAACATGGTGGGGTTCCTTTGGGTTTTCCACAATCTCTGATGTAATTTTATGGGATCAACGGTCTTGAGAATCGGAGTCGGTTATCAGCCAACTTGTTGGAATTAGTAGTTGGAATTAGTAAAAGATAATTCATGAAAATCATCTCATGGGCTTGAACACAAGATGCACCAAAAAGAACAATGCATACCTGCCAGGGTCCATATTCTATGACAATACATTATTACCACAAAAAAGAAACCACCCAAATAACAAGAAGATAAGGGCAAGACAAACATTCAGCTTAAAAAAACAAAAGAGACAGATACATACAGCAAAACAAAAGCATGCACTCTCCTTACAATGAAACATTAAAACTACTCCAACCACCCTTTGGATTAAATGATTACTGTTGTGGAATATCTTCTCATTTCGATTCAGCCATAATTTTTAAACGGTCTGCAGAAGTACAGCATGAATAACTCTTTTCCTGTGCACTATTATCCCCAGACCATCCACATATAATAACTGCTCTTTAATCGAATCAAAATTGGGCCAGATGGGGAGTTTCAACCAAATAAAAAGCTGCTGCCAAAGAAAACTCGCACGCATACGGTGGATCAGCACATGGTCCACCGTCTCATTGCCAACTTGACACAACTTACATGTCGTCGATTGGATTGGTATACCTCTACTCGCCAATGCCATAGATGTCGGTATCTTCACTTCCACTGCTCTGCACGCGAATATATTTGTTTTTGGTGTTGCAATTTTATTCCAGTAGAAATCATCGACTTGCTGATTAACATCGATCTGATTTGCCAAGTCCGACCTACCCTTTTTTTCCAAGAAACCTGTTTCCACGCCATTTTTCCAGCTCCATCGGTCGTTGTTGTCGGTAATACTTTGATTCGAGAGCACCCCATTTAGCCGATCCATCTCTACCCTTTTATCCATGGTAACCGGAATTCTTTTCCACGCCAGTCCTAAACTACACATCCATTCGTTTTCTTGTAATGATCAGTCTAGTCAACTTTATAAACAACTTTCATTAAATGTGACACCTAAAATGTTAATCCAAAATATACCTGAGATGTTTATATGCGATGTAGTGAGTCAGCATCAACTTTAGCTTCACACATGTTCCTTAATCCCACAGCAAGCTTATCAACAGAGCTATGGAGGTACACCTTCAGCGCCAGACTGGAACTAATAAAATTGCCAGTGCGAGCACTACCAATGCCTTATTTACCTCGGTTCTCAACTACCAAATTTATACAAATGATATAGAATCAATATATAATTAAAAAATAATGAAAATTTTAAAAAATCATAGGTACATTATTGAGTTACCTGAAGTATTTTCACCCAAAAATCTGTTTCTTCCTCAGGAAACGCAAGGCATCTTTCATTTGCTTCAGACCATTTTGATTCAAAAACAATTTTTGCCAGGTCGGCATTGTCAGTATTATATTTAAAAGGGAGATTTTGCCACACGTCTTCAGCCATATGAGGTAGTATTGGAGCAATTACTCTCACTATTGACATAGATGAACTGCAAGGACTGTTTGACAACTTCTCCTTGTAAAATACGAAGCTCCCCTAATTTATAAAGTCAACATATCAAAGTCAATACATGTCGACTATAAACAATATCAAACTTAATAAAATCATAAGAAAGTTTACCCAACTTAAAGGCGGTCTTTGGCAACATCAAAATAGAAATTTGAGAGATCAACAATAGCAAACCATTGAATGATCTGAAATGGAACAAGTTACATTTATGATTAATCAATAAAAAAACCTTTAATCAAGAAAAATAAATGTAAGAATTTACCTGGAATATTTTGAAGAACTGATAGCTTTCTTTCTCTCTGCTCTTTCTTTCTTTCTTTTGATGCAGTAAGAGGGTGTTTGGGATTGAGTTTCAAAACTGCTTATTGACTTATTGGCTTTTTAAAAAAGCCAATAAGTCAATAAGCTGTTTGTGTAACCCAAAATCACTTTCTGTTTTGACTTTTGGCTTTTGGCTTTTAAGGGTGAAAAAGCTGTTTTTGAAAAGTTAGAAATCCTGGCTTTTAGCTTTTGGCTTTTGACTTTTGGAAAAAAATTACAAATTTACCGCTCATACAACCAATATTCGCAATAAGTTAAGCGAAACACTTAAAAAAATAACAATTTATTGACTTTTTGACGTTTCTCATCTCAAAAGCTAATCCAAACACTTTTTTTAAAACTCCTTTTCAAAAAGTCATAAGCCAATAAGCACTTTTGACCAAAAGCACTTTTGCATCTCCAAACTCAATCCCAAACACCCTCTAAGTGTGTTTTGTGTATAATTAGGGAGATTGGGGAAAATGAAGTGTTTTAATTTATCTGCTCTTTGTGTCTCTTCTTTTTCCTGTAATAAACACAATTTCAGTAACTTAAAGGAAGGAGACGTTTCAAAAACACAAGTTAGATGTAGTGCATTAGTATTTTGTACTATTTCCATAAAAGGTTGTACACAAGGGCCATAAAAGGAAGAAAAGTGGTAAAGTTTAGAGCATTACACTTGTGACTTTTAAGTTGTCATCTTAACTTTGACATTTTGGACCTTTTTACCCATGGCTCACTCTTTATAATGTATTATAGATTATAGATTATAGATTAAGCAAGATAATACTTTTCTTTAATAAACTTGTTGTGCTTTATCACTCTACACACGTATCTCAAACCATTGTATTGGTTCATTTCGATATTAACTGAAGCTGATCATTAATATTAAGTGAAGGTTTGATATAGGAGTGTAACAATCTAATACATTGCAATGAATCTTGATAAGTTGATAGTTAATGCTTGATAACTTGATATTGAACATATTAGTTGCTAATTTACATCAATGCATATTTTAAATTGTGATATATTGATTTGCGTTGTATCGTTACTAATTTGATTATTTGGTGTCTTTGTGATGTCTTCACACAAACTAAACACAAGGTGCACATTTTTTAACGAACTATAATTTTATCATTAATCTTGTTTTTCTCTATCCCATTTTTAACCGAACCAAATGTGCCCACCCTACAAAAAATTTCTGTATTAGCCACTGGGTGTAGGCAAACAATTTATAACATGAACTAGTGATGAAAAACCATCAACCCAAAGTGATGCTAGAGCATTCACACGAAAAAACATAGAAAATCCTGTTTCAGTAATATGACGATGTTTACGCTCAGCTTGGTTGTTCTGTTCAGGAGTGTATGGACAACATAATTGATGGTGAGTACCATTTAATGTATTAAACTTTGAGTTTACAAATTCTGTGCCTCATCACTTTAAAAAAACTTTTGAGTTTAGTAGTATACTGATTTTAAGCAAATGTAAGAAATGCTTTAAGCACTTGAAAGAACTCAGATTTTGTAGCAAGTGGGTAAAGCCGTGTAAGCCCAAAGTAATCATCTATAAAAATGCGAACTCAATGTCAATATTTTGGTTGTGAGCGATGGATGGTAGTGACAACTAGTGTGTAATATTGATCATCACCTATTATGGGGAGACGACCTCGGTTTGATAGTCAAGAATATAATAGTTTCTACCAAGGTTTGGTAGAACTTGGCTCTTAGGTAGCGTTTGGTATGATGGAATGAAAGAAGGAATGGAATGAACCATTAGGAGGGAATGAAAAATAGTGTGTTTGGTTGGTCATAGGAATGGAATCACCCATTCCAAAAGGCATTCCATTCCCTCAAATCCATTCCATCCACCCCCATGTTTTTTTTTTCATTCCATCTCTCATTCACCCTTCATTAACAACATCATAAGCCACCACCCATCACCACCACCACCAACCACCATAGTCACCACCCACCACCACCACCAACCACCATCGTCACCACCCACCACCACCACCAACCACCACCATTGTCACCACCCACCACCACCACCACCACCATCACCCACCACCATCGTCACCACCCACCACCATAGTCACCACCCACCACCACCGCCACAACCCACCACCACCACTGCCACCACCACCCACCAGCACCGCCACCACCACCACCACCATCGTCACCACCCACCACCATCACCCACCACCATCGTCACCACCCACAACCATAGTCACCACCGCCACCACCATCACCCACCACCACCACCGCCACCACTATCACCCACCACCTCCACCTCCACCGCCACCACCACCCACCACCACCACCGCCACCACCATCACCCCCCACCACCACCGCCACCACCATCACCCACCACCACCACCGCCACCACCACCATCGTCACCACCCACCACCATCATCACCACCCACCACCGCCGCCACCACCCACCACCGCCGCCGCCACCCACCACCGTCGCTACCGCCACATATCACCACCCACTATAACCGCCACTAACCACCACCCACCATTGCCACTCACCACCGATTTTATTCCTACGCCTTTTCCTGCCTATCCAACATCACAAAGTAATGTTTTGTTTCATTCCCACATGGCAACCAAACAAGACATGGAATGGTAATGATCCATTCCATTACCTTGTCCATTCCATTACCTCGTCCATTCCATTCCATTCCCTCATCCATTCCATTACCCCATACCAAACAGACCCTTATACCAAGTTAATCAAGGAATGTAACTGTATATTTATGGTGTACCGGATATTGTTATACTAGGTCTTATATATGGAGAATAGATTTACATATAGATACCTCTAGATACAATAATTACATGTAGGTAAATAGTCTGATAAAAAAATCGAATGCTTAAGTATCCATATACGTCATATATAATGATTAGGGCTGTAAACAAACCAAACCAAATCGAAGCCTTGTACATGTCCGTTCGTTTAGTATTGAACTTGTTCACAAATGGTTCACGAACACATATTGAACGAAATTCGTGCGTATGTTCGTTCATTATAGAATTGAACATGTTCATGAATGGTTCACGCATACAAACATACATATACCATTTAAAAAGTGAAAAAGAAAAAAAAAATTCTTTATCTAGAACATAGAAATAATCTCCTTGTTAAGCGCTTGACATAATAATCATAAAAATAACTATCCCAAAACAAAGGCAAAAGTTAGGCATAATAAGAATAAACATAATTATCACAAAATTATCGTTCAAATATCTAAGTTTCTAACGAATGAATATAAACTAAACAAAAAATGACCATAAACAGAAGTAAATGAATATATGAGACATTTTACGAACATAATTGAACGAATGCGACCTTTGTGCATGTACATTCTTTAAATTAAGCGAATCGAGTTACGTGTTCATATAGTTAATTTATTAACGTAAACATACTTCCCGCTAGATGTTTCACGAATGGTTCGTTGAACATTTAGTTCGTTTATAGTCCTAATAAATATAGTCCTAACATTATGGGGCATCACACTTCATACCCTTGTATAAGAGCTTCTAATATGATGGTTAAGTCTTTTATAGATATATGGAAGAAAACAAATCAGAATAACCATGGAAATGACTCAAATTATTATATAAGAAGTTGTTCAGTTTCTTTTATTCAAGGGAAATACAAGAGAGATCATAGATGAAGCTTGAATTGAAGAACATAATCATGGGTAGTAATGTAATGATATCAAAGTATCTCAATCACTACTCAGATGAGATAGGAGGCGAAATGCTGAAATCAAGTCCCCACGACTCAAATTTTCCGTTAACAAAGTCATAATGCCCACCCTTGATTGCCAGTGTTTTTTTCACTAGTCCGTCTCTCACAAACGGGTAAGTCAATAGGTTTGCAAGGGATACATTCACAGCCTCCTGCATTATCGACTCATAATTAGCACTGCCTAAGACATCATTAGCACTCCACTAATCAAATAACGTTTACCTTTTCACATGATACACATTGATCATCAATTGATGCACTTGCACTCCCGGCTTTCACCTTTGACTTTGCAGGTTGACAAATTTTGACCCAGTCCTCGATGAAATCACTGTTGTATACATACCAGGTAATTAGTTGATTGAGTTAGATCACGTTGAAGTACATGGACGTGCATGTAAAAAATGGGTACTTACGTTGAAGCTGGCCCTTCATCTGGGAAAGTCATAAGACCCTTGATCCCACCACAACGACTATGCCCAATTACAACTATATTCTCCACCTGTATATGAAGACGTTAATCTTGAATTCAGGAGATAAAGATTAAACGTCTTACAGATAATTCTTGGCGTGTTATTTATTGAGTCTTTTATATTTAAATTAGGAAATACAGTTAGTTTGAATTAGATATTTTTTATATAGTTTGTTTATATTATTATTTAATAGAGTTTCCGTTAGTTTAGGTTTGGTTTGAGTATAGTATAAATAAATGGTGTGGGTATGCAATTTGTGGCTTTCATTGATAAATAATAAAAGAGTTGAACGAGTTCTTACAATCTCATGTTTGTGTATTTGTTCAAGGGCCTATTTTCCAACAGTTGGTATCAAAGCTTGGTATCGATTTTGAGAGTCGTTTTTCGAGAAAGGGGAGCAGCACCTTAAGGGGCTGCAGGGCATTTAGTGGTTGAGAAATCGACAGTGGTTAAAGAAGAAGAAAAGAAAAAAGGGTGGTCAAAAGTTTGATGAAGATCGATGTCTGTTGTCAAACGATTTATGCCATGGTGAGGTTGGTGGACGATTGAATAGATAATAAGATGGTGGAATTATATTGGGTAGACTTGACCAAGAGTTTAATGAATTTGGATTTGAATACAAATTCAATGGTTTTGTGATAATGATGACTATAATGTGCACAAGCAAGTTGGGTCTTCAAGACTTGCATGGATTTCTCGTGAATGGTTTTAGTGGTTGTTGGTGGGTTGGTTATGGAAAAAGTCACAATGGCAGCTAGTGAGTGTTTCAATGCGACTGCAAGAGATGTTGTATATTTTTCTCTTTAGCCTGCTCGGTTGCCGGTTAAGAAGGACAAGACAAAGTACCTTGCTTGACAAGGCACATAACTAGATGCATCAAAAAGGAGATGATATCTTCCATCCCGCATTCTTGGGATGTGATCAAGAGCATAAGATGGAAAAAGTTGGGTATCTTGTTGAGTGTTTGAATGGCCTATTCACATCGATTCAATGGTTAACTAGAGGCGGTGAAGGTTGTTGTCGGGTGTTAATGATGAGTATAAGGTGGCTCAGGTCAATTAGTTTCACATGGGAGTACCGTTGGGAAGTCGTTGGTGACCAATGTTTAGTTCAATGATAGTTTAGTGCTGATGAACTTGATCGCATTAGTAAATTTTAATCCAGGTAAGATTAAACCCGATCCTTCTCACCAAGGATTAAAACAGAGTAACCAGGGTAGGTTGTTTTTGTGTAGAATATATCTGATTTGAATTGCTGGTAGACACACGGAAAAGATTCGTCAAAGCATGAGGCTTGAATCTTTTCGTGTCTAGCAGAAGAAGAAGAAAACGGTACAAGTAGAGAGCTTTTTTTTTCTTTGATCGGTGATCAAGAACATGGTAGTGCTGGTGACATGGGAAGAGGGAGATACTAAGATTGATCAAAGGATTGAAGTTGTCGATAATGATGCAGGCATGAAGAATGGGTCGCAGTCAAGATTAAATGGGAGAATGAAGACGCCAATCATGAATTCAGAAGATAAAGATTGCAAAGTTTATAGATAATTACTGGTGAGTTATTTATTGAGTTTTTTTATATTTAAATAAGGGATTATTATTAGTTTGAATTAGATAGTTTTATTTAGTTGATTTATTTTGTTAGTTTAATAGAGTTTCATTAGATTAGGATTAAACTGAGTGTAACATAAAGAGATGGTTAGGGGTATGCAATTTGTGTGCTTTCCTTGATAAATGATAAAAGAATCGAACTAGTTTGCTCACTCTCGTGTTTGTGTGTTTGATCAAGGGCCTATTTTGCCACAGTATATTTGTCATTCAATTTTCAGTTAGACCGAGCTTACGAGTTTTATTTATGCAACGAGGATTACCTTGAGATGCAGAACTGCATACTCAAGAGCGGCTCCAACTCCAACATATTTAACCTGTGGAATTCAATTAATTATGATTAGCCATTTTTAAGTTAGTGCCGATGGTGGTATGTCCAAATTAGAATTGTGAGTCAACCTTATCGAAGGGAGGGACCATGTTGGCTATATTACGGACCACAAAAGCCTCACCGGGTTGGAAATCCAGCACATGTGATGGGCAAACTCGTGAATCAGAACATGCAAAAACCATAAACTGCATGAACGGTAAATATATATATGCATTAGAAATAAAAGGTATAATATGTAATACATCAAATATTTGATGAATATATTCAAGGGTATTGTACCTTTGGGCTCTGGCCTTTAGCAAGTTCATCGTACAAAGCTGGATTTGCCCTGCATAAAAAACCATTAAGTACATAATTATTTCTTTTCAAAAAGATACTGGAATTTGTAATTGGTGAGGCCAAACGTACCCCCTGTATTTTTAACCAACCCCTTTGTGAGAAAAAGTAGAGTCATGATGTGACTTATTTAGTAAGGGATGCGATGCATTAAGAAAAACATAGGGGGTATGTCTAGCACAACCGTTTCTAATATAAACAAGTTAAGTGTGTAACATACAAAAACTTATTTGCCTTGAAGTTGGCAAACCCAGACATAATCCTAGCATCAGGGCCGATGAATGTAGGACCAATCTCGGGTTTCTGAATTTGGCTTATGATTTGGTCGATCTTTGCCGTAGCCGCAGGTACCAACTCCGCCTTTTCACTGTATAACCAAAAAGTCATGAGAATGTGATGGATACTTTGTCAATCGTATTATTTTGAAGAAACAAAAAGACCGCTTATATATTTTACAAAATGATTTACCAATTCTTCTAGAAATACTTGAACTATATATACTTATATATGTAGGAGTTTTTTCTCAATTCTCTTCTAGAAATATGTTAATTAATTTCCGTATAACTAGTATTTTACCTCGTGTAAAGTATACTGGTTAAATGTACAATAAAAAGACATACATAACGGTACAAAGTTATGAATAGTAAGTTTGTGATATATATACACATACATACATACATAGGAGAAGTATCCATGGAAAACTTTGTTTTTTCGGGAAACCTTAGCAAACCCAATATTTGGCTCACATTTGTCCACATCACCCATCTAGATTTATGACATATTATATTATCAAGGGCATGGTAGTCATTTATTAATTCCCCCTTTTTTTCAAAATTTTGAATCATACACTCATATATAAAGATTATCTCTCTCATTATCTCTCAATAATACTTCTCTCTTCTCCCTCATTCTCTCTCACCCTCTCTACCACCACTACAAGTAGCCACCACCTCCAACCACCAATTATTAATAAATACTTCTCTCATCATCACGCCATTCGTGTGTGTCTGTGTAGTTTGTGTGGCTTTTTTGTTGGTTTTATTTTTAAGAAAGAATCACGTGGATGTCGTGGGTTCATTGATGTGTATACGTGTGTTTAGTTCATGAATTTGATTGCATCAGAGGAAGTTAAGTCCATGTTGCTGTTCGTGTTCTTTTTATGTTTGTTGCTGGATCAGATTTCATGGATCGAATCTCAAAGATAATTGTTATCGGTAATGATCTCGGCCTGTGTTCAAGCAAGTGAAGAGGTAAACAAAAAGGTTGCGAATCTAATAATTTTCAATTGGTACATGATTTTTACAGAGTGAAAAAATGGAGTCTTGAAAGTGTTTGAAGAAGATGATGGGTATCTTTAGTATTCTACTCATTGAAAAATATATTTACTTAGTTACATTTTTTTTGAATGAATATTTTGAATGAATACGTTTATTTTGTTTTGTTATATTTTTTTGAATGAATATTTTCATTTCGTGTTTTTTAATTAGGAAATAGGAATTGTTTAATTTTGTTTGTACCCCAAGTGTTCGATCAAATGCTTGAATGAAAAAAAAACTTATGTTTACTTTTTTGATTTTTTTATTATTATTATTTTGTTTATGTTAGATTGGATGTTAAAAAGATAATATTTTTTGAATTGGGGTAATATGTTTTTATTGCATATTTTTTGTTTTAAGGTCTTTTAGTTTTGAATTAGAAGCTGAATCTATCCCAATTAACATGTGTTAGGGTTTAATTAACATGTGTTAAATAGCAAATGTGTTTTTTATTTTCTAGGTATATCTTTTGATTTTTCTCTAATAATTTTACATTTTTTTTTTATATATATATATATATATATATATTCTGTGTGAAGATTTTGATTTTTTTTGTATTGCTGCTTACTGTTGTGTCAGGGTTCAATTAACACCTGTTAGTGATGCAAAACACATGTTTGTATTGGTGCTTATTGATGAATCTATCCCAATTGACATGTGTTAGGGTTTAATTTAACATGTGTTACTGATGCTAACACAGGTTTGTATATGGTGCCTACCGATGAATTTATCCCAATTGAATTTGCATGTAAATATTTATTTAATCATACAATAAAAATGTTTTAATTAGAAAAATTAAAAAAAACTATTTTTTTTAAATATAACTTGACTGTTTATATGTAAATATGTATATATTTAGAGTAGTTTCATAAAAATGTATGTATTTGTATATATTAAAGTAAAGGTTTGACTTTGGTGAAGTTTTTGAATATTTGTATTGGTTATTACTGATGTGTCAGGGTTTAATTAACACATGTTAGTGATTCTAACACATGTTTGTATTGGTGCCTACTGATGAATCTATCCCAATTGACATGTGTTAGGGTTCAATTAACATGTGTTAGTGATACTAACATAGGTTTGTATATGGTGCCTACTGATGAATCTATTCCAATTGACATGTGTTAGGATTCAATTAACATGTGTTAGTGATGCTAACACATGTTAGTATATGCCCAACTAACACATGCTAGGGGTTCAATTAACATGTGTTAGTGATGCTAACACATATTAGTATATGTCCAACTAACACCCAAATTGACCTAGTTAACATTTGCTAGTTACAAGTGTTTAATTATTAAAAATAATTAATGTAGGACGTTCTATGAACAACCACTGGACTTCAAGCCGATTACTCCGCACAAGGATCGACTAGAGATGGAGTGCTAAGGATTGAAACATGAAGCCGAAGATGCCTAATAAGGAATGAAGCATAACGCTGAAGACGACTATTAAAGAATGAAACATAATGAGTTTTTTTATGTTAGTTTATGATAGTTTTGTAACATCTTTTTAATTGTTTAGATTTTTATGAAATTAATTTGTTACACTTAATGTTGATTGCAATACATTTTTATATACATGTGTTCTTTTATGTTGTTATACTAGTCCAAAATTAACGTGATCATTATTTGAACCATTTACACGTGTTAGTGATGTGTGTGAAGAAGTTTGTTTGAAGAGAACAACTAACATGTGTTAAAGGGCTCGTGAGGCATACGTTATTAATAAATCTGGATCTTTAAATTAATATGTGAAATAAATTGTAGAGAGAAAAGTATGAGAAATGAGATGGAGATAGGAAAATGTGGATAGAGAGTGTTGATGAAATAAAAGGTGGAGAGAGAAAGTGAAATGATTGAGAGAGAGAAGGTAAAAAAAGTGGAGAGAGAAGGTGGTTAAATCGCCCAATATACCCTTATTGCATTATAATATTAATTGTTGTGTATTATTATAATCAAAAGGTGTGACCATGAATGAAAACCATTGATCATGCTTGATCAATGGTTGTGGTAGAGTTTAGTAAGTTTCCCGAAATAATTAAGGTTTTCCATAGAACCATTATATATATTGAAGAGTTCGAATAAGAAGAAAAAAACAAATTTAAACTAATAGAAAATTTTCATTTACTAGTTATATATAATGTTAAATAAATTGTTAATTTTTTGTGACCTCTCTAAATTAGTTAAATAAATGAAACTCATAATTTGTTTTTAAAATATATTTTTTCAAAGTAAACCTAATTTATCGTGAATGATAATTTCGATTACATGTATGACATACGTAGGATGAATTTATATATGTGTATGATTAATGTGTGATAATCTGGAATGTGAACTAGCTAGAAAGACTCGTAAACAGATTAACCAAGGCTTTTTGGGACTATTTGACTGTCCCATGTTGTACCTATAGACGTGATTGACACCTAAAAGTTACTTCACTTTCAATTTTACCATTATTACATAGCAAATGCGACCATGCAAAACAGAATCAGAAGCCATATTGATTTGGTTACCTTAAAAGCTTCTTGAGTGAAGCAATTGCCTTGTCAATTTCGCTTCCCATGTCTCCAGTCTACAAAAGATCATATCACAAGTCACAACCTTAATTAGTGACGAGATGAATTAATTTGTCCCGACGCCATTGTTAACACATCCACAAATGACATACCTACGTTATCCACAAAAGATCATTTTTTTTTATTTAACTCCAATTTGTTTATATTACTGAAAACAAAATGAAAAATTAAATAATCAAAGACACATGTGTAAAAGCTGCGCCGCCATCTTTTTCTGAATAGCGAAACTGAACCTACTAAAGACAAACCCTAAATGGGACAAACCAGTGGGCAGTGGCGAAGCTTGACCCGAAGGTTCGGGGGGTCGGAAGTCACTAGTTTCGGGGGGTCGAAAACCAGTTTCGGGGGGTCGAAACCCTATATTTACAAAATTTTCTATACGAATACTATATAATCGGAACTTCTGCACGAAAATTCGGGGGGGGGGGGGGTCGGCCGCCCCTCCCGCCCCTACTAAGCCTCGCCACTGGGACAGACGCAATACCATTCGTCGCTAACATATATAGCAAAGCACAAAGTGACCACTAATTGTGACGGTTATTCCGTTGGAAAGAGACAGATCGAGTATTTACGTACCCAAGTGGGGTGGCAAAAACAGGTGATTATGGATGAGGCTCAGCGGTAGTGTGGCGAACTGTGAGTTCTGGTTGTGCTTTTATACTATTTCCATTTCCCTGCAGGCTTCTGCATGGATTATCTCGAAAGATCAGGTTTGGACGTACCACATGACTCCACGTGTCAACTCTTCAACCATTTTAACTTCTAGTTTATATGTGGATATATAAGCAACAACTGCAACTGCAAGGCACGGAAATATATATATCACTGTCCTTATCTATCTTCATTTCTTAAAAACGTATATTTGCATTCACTTTATTTATCATTCTCACAATTCTCATTATTATTATTTATATAAATAAATCATGAACTATGACACAATTAGTCACAAAATATAATACAATGTCGAGAAATATAACACAACGCTGAGGAAAAAAGAATGCATCACAAAAATGACACATTGAGGAAAATAAGAAAAGGACATAATGCTACGTAAAAGACATAATGATATAATACAAATTCTAAAAACTATAAGCTAAAAATCCAATGAAAGCGAAAACTTAAAAATTAAGATCGTAAGGTTCGATGAGACGGATCCAATGCCGTTTGAATGAGTTCAATCGGAGTCCGTTTGATGTCATTTCTATGATTTCATATTTTTCTATCAGTGTGTATTTGATATGTACCCTTACTATCTAATAATTCAATAATTTGTTGATCAAATTAAAATTAACTATGAATTTTTAAGGAGTAAACAATTTAAATAAAAAAAACTACTGTGAGAGTTACAGTGGCGGACCCGAAAAATTTTCATGAGGTGATATGTAATTTTCTAGGCCGGTGCATGTCTCTACATATTACATTTTCTGGGTTCGAATCGGGTCAGGAATAAAAAAAAGATAAATCAAAATAAATTTTATATCGCTAATTAACAATTAAACTATACTCTAATTACTAATATACCAAACTAGATTATACCCCGGGAACGTCCGAGTTGAGAAATCTAATATGATATCAATTTTACAGATGAAATAGAATTGTGCGCTTTACAGTTACATGTAGGAAAGCTTCGGGTAGCACTTAACCTAAAACAATTAACAATGTATCTCCAATGTATAGTGTATAACCTTAAACAATGTATAACTCTAATATTAAAAGCTAACCTAAAACAATGTACAACTTCAATGCTAACACATGTTGTAAATAAAATTCATATTTACTGGTTTGAACATAATTAATAACTTGCCTATACATGATTAATGAATAACTGAACGCTTTGTGTTTTTTTCCTGTATGAACAAAACCACACAAAAAATAGTCGTTTTTCTCCGTTTTTTATATTGCACTATGGTATTCGTTGGAAAGATAATAAAACGCTCGTTAATTTAGTGTAATTTTTTTCTTTAAAAAATCTCGTATATAAAAGATATTAACGTTTAAAAGTTATAGAAGTAAACATTAAAGAGAAAAAATTTAATTTTGTTTTTAAATTATTATTTTCCTAAAATAAAGCCTTTGTCACATGGGATGACACATGTCACACTCAAGGAGGAAAATGCTCTCTTTGAATGTCATGTCATTAAAATGGCTTTAGTTTATTATATATATCCGGAAGCGTCCCGGGGTTGAAAAATATAACAATTCTAATAATACTAATACTAATAGTAATAATTATTACACTTGTAATTAAACAAATAAAAAAATAACCTTGCTATAAGGTGACACCATGTGTTGCAGTGTTGCGCGATTTTTTCTTCTAGCTTCTCTTGATAAAGTATACCTATGCATCTTTAGAAGAGTAAAATTCCAATGAAAGCATGGCGATTGGGCTGAATTTCAACATCGTATATAAGAACCTGGTTTAAAAGAAAAACATGATTAATGAATAACCTGTACACTTTGTATTTTTTTTCCTATATGAACGAAACCCCACAAAAAATAGTCGTTCTTTTCTCCGTTTTTTATATAGCACTATGGTACTCGTTGGAAAGATAATAAAACGCTCGTTAATTTGGTGTAATTTTTTCTTTAAAAAATATAGTACATAAAAAATATTAACGTTTAAAAATTATGGGAGGAAACATAAGAGAGAAAAATTTAAATTTTTTTTTTAAATTATTTTTTTCCTAAAATATCTCAATTTAATTTTAGTAGATTAGTTTTTATATTATTATTTGTTTTTTTTTTAATTTGCCACATGGCATGACACATGGCACACTCAAGGAGGAGAATGTCTCCTTAAGTGCCATGTCATTAAAATTGCTTTCTTTTATTATATATATAGATAATTAAGGAAGCAACTAACATATTAAATTAGTTAATTATGGGCATATGGGCTAAACTTTGAACATCCTGTAGGTTGATTAATCAGAAAAGCCTATTCTAACATATCAAGAGATATGGTTAACTTTAGTTTCGCGATAAATTATGTTGCGATAATATAAATACCCTCGTTTTTTATAAAGTGAAATTACCGAAATGGTTGAATTGAAATGGGTGATAATGAGAAGGATAAGGTGTTATCTATAGGACATGGTGAGAGATGGTGGTGGTATTATCTTGTGTTTGACATTGTTTCTACCATCACAAACTATGACATTATTTCTAGAGCCTCATCTTTTTTTTTTTTTGGTTCCTTTGTTTTAAAATAAATATTGATTTTTAAATTTTAGTTGTATTTTTGGTTTCATGAGAAACGAACTAGCATTTTCATATACACATAATTAAATTTATTGCATCAGAACATTATAATTTATAACAAGAAGCTTTAAAAAAAAGTACTTACTTTTACATATATACCTTTTTATCGTATATTTACTGTTGTGTTGATCTACGTTTTTAGTAGTTGCAGATAGTACTGCCGCTATCTCCATAATGATCATCGCCGTCTCCACGGTCATTCCACCCAACTGCTTTTGGAGACGGTGACAGTGGAGGCGGTGGTGATCGTTATAAAAGATAGTGCATGTTGACGATAGGTAAATTCTCACATCAAAACATACACGAATTTCAATGCCCGAAAAAGAAATTCTCGCACCAAACACATGCAAAAGACGGTATGCCATTTTGAAAGGAAGCTCGACAGTCGACATGCCACAAAGGGTCAAGATTCATATCTAGAACCTAGGCCCTAGTGATTTTGATAAGTTGCAACTAACAAAAAGAAAATAACAGAATATGGTATTATATGATAGTATGATATTATTAGGCATTGTAGGAGTATCAAGTATGAATATATAACAAAAGTTCTTATAGCATGTTGTGCGATAGGTACATGTCGACATTCTATTGTCATCTTAACTACATAGCATACATTTTTTTGTATTATTAGTTTTATCTAAATAATATTTATAAAATGCCAGATCCAAATTGTATCCTATGTATCTCTATTATTATTATTATTATTATTATTATTTATTTATTTATTTCTTTATTTTATTACCTTATTAAGGACCAAAGGTATCTAATAACTTAATTTTATCTACTTTTTAAGATGGGAGTCTAAAAAGCCCCTTTACAAACCTGTAATTTTTTTTTATCATTTTCTTCCTTTTATATCCCTAATGTACAATTTTTAATGCCTATTATATAGGTGTCTAAGAGAATGGTTTCTGGTACAAACCATATTTATCCTAAAAACCATGAGAACAAATCTTAACCCTTAATAAATGAATATGTGGCTATAATTAATGACACCTCATCAATCATAATTAGTGCGGTTGACTAATTAAATTAAGGGTATTTTTAGGTATTTAACGGTTTTTATTAAATGAATTTCCCTCCGTATCACTTAAATCTTGTAAAATCTTTCAGATCGAGTCACCAACTTCTTTAATTAAATATATTGAACGATTTTTACATTTATGAATTCACCCTTATAGCAATTTAAAAGATAGTGCTATTTTGGATAATTACACTTTAAAACAGTACATAACAAAAAATAGTGCTATTTTAAATAATAGTAAATGTAGAACAAGATTGTTATTTTGATCATCTCCTTTAAATTGTGCTATTTTGTATAAGAGATACCTCTAAAAGTTAGTGCTATTATAATTTCTGCCTTAAAACGTTATTGTTTTGAATGATAGCACATACAAAAAATAGTGCTATTTTGATCCTATTCCTTTACTGTGCTATTTTGAATAACAACACATAAACCTAAATAGCATAGTGCTATTTTTCAATTAAAAAAAAACGTTCTATCTTCTTTGTTCTGATCAACTTCAACGGGTTCTGAAACTCGAATATCCCTATGTATGCTTCGACTTGCGATGAACAAACAACACGCATCCCGTATATATTTTCTTTCGTTGAGAAAAAAAACTGATTCCTTATCGCAGTGGTAACGATAGAAGTTCGTCATGAATCAGAGGCATCAATGTTTTCTTCTGATCCAAAAAATCACATGCCGTAGATGGCTTCTTTAGGTGTAATGATTTCCTCTTGAGTCTATGAAGATATCATGACTTCTTGGTGTGTGTTTTGTTCTTTCTTGATTCTGATGAAGATATCATGACTTCTTGTGTGTGT